>JAVTVY010017774.1:0-68163 GCA_036873755.1 Hanleya hanleyi | reverse complement strand
GGGGGGGGGGGGGGGGGGGGGGGGTGGAGGGTGGCTATAATGGCACCCCTAGACCTTGCAGGGTTAAGTATGACGAATTCGCGGTTCACTCGGCTTACTATAGCTATAGCATAATATTGACAGGATACAGACATCATGGTGAGCACATTGAATTCTCTCTTTTCTCCTCAAACACTGACTGGAGGACGGGCGAATTTATATACAGGTTAAAGAGAACTACTCCCTAAAAAAACTTGAGTGAACTGTTCCAGTCAAGTTTGAGTGAAATGTACCTGTTCACTCAAACTTGAGTTACTTTTCACTCAACTTGAGTTAAAACCACTCAAGTTCACTCAACTTGAGTGGGATGAATTTCCACTCTTATGCTTGAGTGAATGTCACTGAAGTTGAGTGCATTTAACTCAAGTTGAGTGATAAATAACTCAAGTTGAGTGAAAATCTCACTCAAGTATTGAATGGGATGAATTTCCACTCTTACTTGAGTGAAATTTCACTCAACTTTTTTTAGAGAGTACCTCTCTAAAATGAAGGTAAGAAATGCCATTTTTGCCCAATAGAGTCCAGAATATATCGATCTAAGCGACATCTGCTATATTGGTGAACTTGGACATATACATCCCCACCGGATGGTATCAGGAAAACAAATCGTCGTCTATCTAATTAGCATAATAATAGACCTGTTTTGTTCTCTCTTAAATTAGACTATGCAAACTTTCACTGGAAAATCCCTGTTACTACCTGTAGCAATGTACATGTATAGGATAAGTCAACTGAAGATTTTGGAGTGTTGAGATATATAAATCTCCATTTTAGAGAGTTGTCTTCAACCTGGTATAGTCCTCACACGCCTTCACGGCTAGGAACAAAAGTCGTTTTAGGCCGAGAATTCTTTCGTTTCTATTCAAACCCCCCTCCGAAAAGTGAGGTGCATTATTATTGTTTTGTTCTGAAAAAGCCTCGGTTGAGGACGGTGATATACGATAAATCATAGTTTGTCATCGTTCAGTCAGAGTATGCCATGACACGAACCCGAAATCGTCATTCCTCGAACACTATGTTAACAACCAATAGCCTTCACAAATACTTAACATCGCATTACACGCAGGTTCTGATTTCATTTGCGTACACTTCGGCGTCCATAAGATGGCTTGCAGATCGTGTGTCCCCATTATTGCGGAGCGATATCCGATATTTTACTGCATACTGTTCGGCCTTCATCCGGCGGAGAACAGGCTCAAGAAATGTGATAAATTATAGGCTTTTCATACCACTTCTGGAACATTTATTACCTGAACTTACAAAAGATACAGATATGAATAACTTCCGTATCATCCAAGAGGTGTTGTAGATCTGTAATTGTGAACAATTAGGACCTCACATGACTCGAAAATGGCGGGTTACGTCGGTGAAGTTTAGCTGAATGGCTGACGACATCACGTGGTGTTGATTTCTGGGGATTTCCTTTATGGCTGCCGAAAGTAGACTGAAAATGGATATGCACGCTCCCAACAATGATCTTCAACACAGGCATTTATTGGTCGATTTTTCGGTCAGATTTTTCAATTTTTTATTTATGTGTTTTGTTTGTAAATAGGCTCAAAATGATTCCAATGTGATAAACTGAAAAGTTGCGGAGGGTCAGCTTTCATTTTTTTTCATCCGAAGATGAGGGATAAAGTTAGGTAGGGGCGCTATAATGCCTCCCTCCCCCGGCCAGATAGGGCTTAGTAAATTATAAACGCGACAATTCGAAAAATTTTATCATCAAATCTATCTGAAAATTTATTGTCTTTGTTTCCTTCTCGCCGGAAAATGTCCCTGGCTCAAGCGCGTCACAGCCTTAAAAGTTGAAGTTTACGCTAAGCCGATAAAATTCCAAAAAGCAACAGTTTCAGCACCTCCATGTTAAGGCTGATCAGTTTCCACAGCATTTCAAAATATCGTATACCATTTCACAGCAGAATGCTATAAGTGCAACTTGTTAATTAGCTGTTCTTTATATATTATTTATTTTGGAATATGTCATGCCACGAGTTACACTCGTCGCTGCATGTCATCATGCGCGCGACATGTTCGCGAGTTCTTAGCAAGGTGACGACATGCTAGGCTGAAAAGATCATTTTCAAAAAGTACATGTAATCCGTTTGAAGTCCCTAATCATCCAGATCTATTGCAAGGAATAAGCAAACAACGGGAATATTCCATGCAGGTATTGCGAAAGAATGAACGTTTAATTTCGAGATCTGATGGAATACGGTACCCGAATTGGTGGGCTGGCTCGTTATTTCGTACTAAAATTTTATCATAAAAAATAAATAGTTCAGTGATGTCACCACCAAGCGTAGTAATTTAATTCCTGACGCTACATGTATTATCCAATCACCGTGTTTGAAAGTGTTATATTGAAATTATGACATAGGCTTTTATGAATGAAAAGTATTACAGTTGTATCTCTTTATTATCTCGCCTTATTATCTCTCTTTATTATCTGCATTATCTCGCCTTTTGGGTGGTATTCCATCTAGGGGTTCAGTTATGTCATCACCTTTGGGGATTCCACGGGTGCTCCAATGTTAAAATCCCTATGATAGAGTTTTTCGTTTAGCTGCAGTGCACATGTAAATCTGCACATAGAAAGTTTGCTGCAGTTGTGAGTTGTCACTGGATGTTATCAATATTGATACGCACGTGTCTTATGATAAGAGGATGTACCTGAAATATTAATTTTTGTCCAAATTGTGGCAAATGACAGAGTTTGTTGTTTAGCAAAATTGTGCATGTAGGCCTTCTACATGTACACATGTGCATGAACGTAGAAACTTTGCTGCAGTTGTCAGCTGTCAATGGAAGATTATGAAACTTGATACACATGTTTCTTATGATTTGAGGATGTATCGTTTTTTTTAAATGAAATATCATATTTTTTTTTCAAATTATGGCAATTGATTGAGTTTTTGCTTAGCAAAATTGTAGGCCTCCAACATGCATAGAAAGTTTGCTGCAGGTATCAGCTGTCGATGGATGATTATGATACTTGATACACATGTTTCTACTTGTTGGAGGATGCACCTGTGCTATTCATGAGATGAAATATTAATTTGTGTGCAAATTATGAGGCTTTGGGCTTAGTAATTTGCCAATTATAAGTTTTTTGTTGTTGACAAAAATGTACTGAAAAATTGTCTGAATTTGTCAGGTTTAACTGGATGATGAAACTTGGTACACATGTTTCGTATGATTAGAGGATGTGCCTGTGCTATCTATGAGATGAAATATTATTTTTTGTTCAAGTTTTGAGGGTTTCGTCTTAGTAATTTGCCAATGATAATGTACATACATGTACACCTGTACATGGAAAGTTTACTGAAGCTGTCAGATTTCATTGGATGAGTTTGGCACTTGCTACACAAGTTTGAAGTGATTCGAGGATGTGCAGGTTCTATTTAAAAAATATGACATGAAATATGAATTTCTGTTCAAATTGTCGCAGTTTAGACTTTGTCCGCTTCCGTGAAGCATGTCTTTCAATAATTTTTTGACAGAATGGGCAAGATGCTCACGGATCTGTAGTTTCCAGGGTCGTTCTTGACGCCTTTCTTGTACAGCGGTATCACTTTCTTGTACAGCGGTATCACTTTTGCTTACTAAACGACATTATCACTAGTATGTATTTCGTACTCCTGTACTTTATAGCTGCATACTCGCCTGTCATAAAATTTTATTTTTCACGAAATCTGAGCTAATGCTGTATCTTCCAAGTTGGTGCGAATATGACAGTTGAATTTGCGAGCCAAATTTTTTTAAATATACTGTCTTCAGGACGTCCACTTTACTAAGCGTATAGAAAAACGGATTAAGTCAGAGTGGGGGATTAAAAGCCATTTTGAGCCCTTAAAAGAATAACGGTAGAGTAGTCGCCATTCTTCTGAATAATAATTTTGAATTTAAAATTTTAAGAACAAAAAAGAAAACACAAAATGGAAATTATCTTACTTTGGAAATCAAAACTCCTGATTTAACTTTCACAATACTTCCATTGCATGCACCCAACACAGATAATCTAGATTTTTTCTCTGCTGTTCAAAATGTACTAGAAGAATGGGGCGATAAACATTACATCATCTGTGGTGATTGGAATCTGATAAAAATCCAAACATTGATCTATACAATTATGTGAGAGTAAACAACCCAAATGCTAGAGAGACAGTACTAGAAATGATTGAATACTTAGATTTAGTTGACCCTTGGAGAGAGATACAGGGCCGGTCGACGTCCGCAGATACACCTGTCGACAGTAAAACCCGGTGAAACGTGCACGTTTGAACTTTGTTCCTGTGTGCAGAAATCTTGTACATACAATTAGTAAAACAGATAATTTATTCTACCTAGTTACAGATCTGATCTTTCCATGGTCAAGCTGATGTTGCAATTTACAGAACTTAAAAAGGAGAAAGGGACATGGAAGTTTAATAATTTGTTACTTCGTGATAAAGATTACGTTAACATAGTGAAAGAAAATATAAAAGATACCGAAGTTCTACACAAGTTAGAAAATCGAAACAACCAGATCTCAGCATTTCAGACCAATTATTTGTTTAGATGATGCTAATGAATATCGGAGGAAAAGGTATCCTACTCATCCTTTAAGAAAAGGGAACGAGTAGAAAAAGAAAAAGCGTTAACTGAAGACATCATGGGCGTCGCCAGAATTTATGAAGAAGAGGTTGTTTCCTATGCTTACTTATTAGAGCCCAGTACTATGTTGTCCAACATAGAGAAAATATCATACAGCTTGGAGCTGGGAGAGGGTCGTTCTCACCCATCGACCCCCCTCTAACGACGCCCCTGGACATAAGTAACTTGGAAATATATTTGGATAGTGCTACAAGCCAAGACGTTAAGACAAATTTGATCGATGATATACAACAATAAAAGAAACAATTACAGCACACCAATAAGGTAAAAGTTGACAGTATTCTTACAAGAACAAAAATACGTTCGGCCGACAAAGGTGAGAAACCAATAACCTAATTTCTCAGCATGGAACGTAGAAACTTTTCGAAACAATCCATAACTAGAATCGAAAATGCAGGTGGAGAAGATTTCAGAAAACAGGAAGATATTTTGAATGAAACTAAATTATTTTATAGATAACTGTATGCAAAAAATATATATCAGTCCAATAGATCTGAAACAGCTTTTTGAAGGCATGAATGTACCAAAGTTATGGCAGCAAAAAGCGGTCAAGTTAGAAGGAGACGTCAAGTACAAAGAAATTTTAGTTGGTGAATGAAAAGGGTCCTGGACCGAACGGTTATACTGCCAAATTTCACATTTTTTTGGCGAGACATCGGTGAAAGAACGATGGAATTTTTCAATTTTGGGAATTCTATTCGAAAACGAATGGAAATGTTTTATAAGAACATACAATCGTCCGTGCTTGTCAATTGATTAAATTCTTCTTTTTTTTCCATGTGCCACGCGGTTGTCGCCGGGGTGATCCCCTCTCTCCGTATCTATTTTTAATGTACGCAGAAATACTAGCAATCGTGCTCAAAAATAGCAAAAATGCTAATGGAATAATAATTAACATGGATTGTTTTTTCAATATGCAGATGATACAACGATTTTCCTTGATGGATCCAAGAAAAATTTAAACCCCTGCTTGGAAATTCTCGACTTCTTGGAGTTTTCAGGTTTAAAAGTAAATGGACAAACAAACGTTATATGGATAGGTTCCGAAAAGAACAGCGATAAAAATACAAATTGAAATGGCAGCTTGATTAAATCTACGAGAAATTGTCGAAATGTCACTGAAATTATGGACAAAGAGAAATATCTCGCCCATGAATAGGGTGGTTATTTTGAGATCATTACTGTTGCTTATATTAAAGCATTTATTCTCATCTTTGCCGGACCGTCCGCAGTCAGTAATAGACTCCTCCCAGAAGAGCTGCTTCAACTTCGTCTGGAACGGAAAATCCGATTAAATATCTACAAAACAGGCGGCTACAGATGTAAAGGATGGAGGTCTCAATAAAGCACTTTATTCAGGCACAGAAAATTTTCTGGTTACGACGATTACTAAACGGAGAAGAAAAATGAAAACGTTTGTTTTTATAGACTTTTCCTGATCTTCTGAATCCTCTATAAATTGCGTCCATTGCTTTAGAAACTTTTATAATTAAATTAGTGACAAACCCCTTGTGAAAAGATGTGCTGTATGCGTGGAGTGATTTTCAAAGAAATGTGACTTATACAGAACCCGCACCCTCAGCTTTTCGAAAATAATTTTCATGGAAAAATGACAAAATTTCTTCAAATGGTCAACGATTTATTAGACGAGGAGGGAAATTATATATCATATACGGATTTTTTTAATACATACTCTTGTCAGACAAATTTTCTTGAATTTCATGGTATCATCAAATCACCGAGAGAAGCAGCAAAGAAACTGCACATTGACAAACTTAGCAAAGAGCTTTATACCCCCTTCATTCCTCCGAAAAGCTTCCCATTGCCCAGAACTAACAAAGGTTTGTAAATCTTAATGAACAACACTTTCATCAAGTTGAACGTCAACTTAAATGTGAAACTGCAATGGGACAGACATTTAGTAATGAACATTGGCGTAAAATTAATCTTAATGTAAATAAATCCACTAATGATGTTAAATTTCGATGATTCCAGTACCGTGTTGCGAATCGTATACTCACAACAGATATATTTGCTGACATAATTATTCCAGAGAAATCAAAGCCGTGCACATTCTGTAAGTACAAGCGTCTGGTTCGTCATTCATAATTCAGCCATCGTCCATTAGAGAATATCCGCGTCCATAATCCAAAGACCTATTCCATATTTCATATAACAGTATTAGCACCAAATTCAAAAAGACAATCATAGTATACATAAGCATAGGCTTGTTTCCTGCAAGAGAGAAGCGGTCAACAGTTTTCAATGATGCCGGCAAGACATCATGATGTTCCAAAAATATCAAATCCGTATCGCTGATCAGTATTCTTAATCCATAATATTCGTTGTAAAGTCGTCATCTAAAGAATGATGTATCTCAGTCACGCTTTGATTGTGACTGTTCATATGAGTACCATGAGGATCTTGAAGTACATGGGTTCATACGGCCCCTAGCCCCGGGTTAAGCGGGATTAGACACAAGTTACGAAACGTAACGCCATAGATCTTGCACGCTACGCTCGTGTTTTGCTATCAGCATGCGATATGTATCGCCAAATTTGAGAAACTTTGAGTGGAGGCGCTTGGTGATGTAGCCCTGTTTATAAGTTTCGGCAACAATGTTTTGTGACGTTGATTAAAATCGTCACATTTAGCACAGGATCTAGCAAATGCTACTAGGCGTGATATGTATACGCAATATGCAGGTCCCACTGGAATATTACTGTCCAGAAAGGGATAGTTTACGATGTCGAAATTGTAATCATCTCTTTTGTCAAAGAGTCGACGAGAGAGAAGGCCCGCTTCATTTTTATAGAGATATAGGTCTAAATACGATGTGCCTGTAGGGTTATCTGTAGTTTCCTTCAAATTCAGTGAAGGTGGATATATATCCTTCACTGCGTCATTTATATAGCGATTATCCACAGCGAGAAGATCGTCTATATAGCGTTTGGTGAATGAGAAGGAACGGGTTTTGAATGGATCGGTTTTTGATAGCGCCTGCATAAAGTCATATTCATAAGAGAACAGATACAGGTCAGCCAACAGGGGTGCACAATTAGTACCCATTGGAATACCTATATGCTGCTGATATATTGTGTTGCCAAATTTCACATAGATATTTTTAATGAGAAATTCAAGCAACTCTATAAACAAAGGAACATCCCATGAATGATATCTCTTGTATGTAGTAGAGCTAAAGAATGCTTTATGGCTTCCGACATTAATATATCTACGATCAGTTTTCTTGAACACAGATACTATTAATGAACTTAGACGGTCAATAAGGTCCTGATGAGTGATTGTGGTATAGAGAGTCGAGAGTAAAGTATACCCTGCAACGATACTACACCTCTTTGGGGAATGTGTTCACTCCAGATTAGTTTGGAATTAAGTTTGGTTAATGGCAGAAGCTGGGGGTAAATTACAATGAATGAGTGAATAGAATTCAACTATATCGCGACGAACCAACTAAGCACCACCCAACCAAATTGCGTTCCTGCTACTTCAAAGAAGAAATCTTTGAAGCAGCATGGAACCAGACACCCCCCATCCACCCTATAAAACACAGAGGACAGCACACAAAATACGGACAGTACGCTTAAATGACCCTGCGCGAAATGGTCAAGTTTCCAATTCCGAAAACAAGCCGGAAAGCTATTGAAAACTGTGTCACCACAGTTACCAATATAGGTTTCCGGCGGGTTTCCCGAATTGGAAACTTGACCATTTCACTCAGTGTGGTGCAATAAGGACAAGTGATGTGCTAGACATCACATTGTCAAGTTCATGTTGCTTCTCACCAAAATGCATTGAAGCAACAAGCGTCATTGGTAGATGGATAGACGACCTCTATGATCTGAATACTAAAGTTACCCCAGCCATGGTCGGATCTAGAAAAATGTTTACCTATAAGCAATGGCTTTTCCCTAACGGATTTTCTGTGATCATTCACTCTGAAATGGAACCTTTGGGTGACCTAACAGACATACTGTTGACCACACTTTTTACAGGAAACTAAATAAATACAGTTTTTAGTAGAACAACTAAGATCAACATACGAGTTTACAAAATATGATTTTCCAGTTAACGCGGAACTACATGTAAATGAAGCTGAAGTATTGAAGAGTGGACACGTGAGACATCCATGATGTTCACATTTAGAAATCTAAGAATTATTACATGTAGAATTCGGTACTAAACAAATCATCAAGCGCAATGTTACAAGGTTTGATGTCGTGACCTTGCTTTCCTGTCAGAAATATATCTGTCATTTGGATTGAGAAAGGTCTTAGTTCATTTCGAACTATTAGAGACTCGACCGATGATCCTGCACTAAGGTTCCTCGGATCTGTCTTGCCCTTATTTCCTTCTGTTGTAGTCATGATGAATTTAGGGTGTGCAGGGGTCCAGCCTCGGGGACAACTTGTCCACCATCAATCTAGGCATACAGGGGTTCAAAGTCATAATTCAGCCATCGTCCATTAAAGAATATCCGCGTCCATAATCCAAAGATCTATCCATATTCCATATAACAGCATAGCACCAATCAAAAAAAACCAATCATAGTATATATAAACATAGCCAGGTTTCCTGCGAGAGAGAAGCGGTCAACAGTTTATAATGATGCCAAAAATATCAAATCCGTATCGCTGATCAGTAATCTTAATCGATATAATATTCGTTGTAAAGTCGTCATATAGAGAATGATGAGAATGATCTCTGTCACGCTTTGATTGTTCATATGAGTACCATGAGAACCTTAAAGTACATGGACTCATGTGGTCCCTAGCCCCGGTTTAAGCGCCATTAGACACAAGTTACGAAACGTAATGTCATAGATTTTGCACGCTACGCTCGTATTTTGCTTTCAGCATTCGATATGTGTCGCCAAATTTGAGAAAGTTCGAGTGGAGTGGCTTGGTGGTATAGCGCTGTTTTATCAGTTTCTACAACGATGCTTTGAAGATATACAGTCCAAAGCGAAGATTATATACGAATTAGAGAATGTATTTACAGACAAAACACAGAATGGTGTAAATTTGAAAGACGCTAATTGACCACATACATGTAGATGTAAAACTTCCCTATCATGATAATTTTAGGCTTAGCTTATAAATGTATGCCAGAGCTTGTTCTTCGCCAATATGTCAGTATTGTAGATGAGATGATCCAGTGATCCAGACCATCAATTTGTATCAATTTGTTTTTCTTTAACCCTACCAGGCCTTTTTTGGGGAGGGGGGGGGCAAAATGGTCCCTCTACCAAACTTTCTGTGCTATTTCCGGAACGACAAATAATTGAGAGCTGACACTCCGTGACTTTATAGTTCGTCATATTGGGGTCATTCTAAGCCTATTTGCATGCCCCCGATCATGGGTAAATTCAAGATGGCGGCTACGTAGGGTACCAGAAAAGTTATGTTTTCGTCATTTTTCTTCAAAATTGATGAAAAGTGGGCAAAAACAGTTTTATTTCACATCACATTAATATTTACTAAATTATCATGCAGTTTTTGAAGAAAAATAAAAAAAATAAAAACATTCGAAAAATCTGACCGAAAAATAGACCCAAAGATGCGGTTTTTGAAAATGACGTCACTGTGACGTCATCAAAGAGGCCATCTTTGATTTATTTACATTTTCTGTTAGAGCATGACTCAAGGGTATAGTGTGGTAAGTTTCAGCCCCCTATCTCGAGGGGTAAGGAAATTAGGGAAAGAGGGGTTCATTTCACCGATCAGGCCGGGACAGGTCCGAAAAAACCCAAGCCAGATAGGGTTAATTGAGAATGAGTCAGCTGTACGGCAAAAATTGTATATATACACACAGTTGGCATGTCATTAATGAGTAGCGGTGAGCAGTGTGTTTTCTTTTTGTTTCCATGTTTGTCATTGTGTATTGTGTTATCAATTTAAAAAAAAGAAAAAAAGTACTACAGATATGTGATAAGTATTTTTCAGATTTAATGATACATTCACAGGGGAATTCACAGTATATAGATTATTGTACACCCATGTTTATATCGGCCCTGGTATCAAACTGAGACCTTCATATCATCCAGAGGGCCGAACGCCTGAGAGCTTATACAGTATATCAAGAGAAATGGGTATATCATAATCTGTTTGTCATATATTTATACAAGAATGATAGCATTGTATTGACAAAACACGTAGGCCTAGATATTATTTTACATGAAACTGTTCATCGAAGATTGAATCCTTGGTAAAATGCAGTCAGTGGAGCTAAATGTTCAGTATCATAGGCAAATATGTGATAAACATACACATCACTCGCGATCGTTGCTCGCACCTGGCTCTGAAATGGACATACACAGACGAACAACCAATCCATGCGGGCTGATAACGATGATGTCAATCCGACGTTTTTTCGTCTAAGATATGATATCACCGCTGTGGTATTGCAGATTGGTAATATTATGGTATATATGGTAATTGGTAATAATTGGTTATATCGTGTATTCACATTTATTCGTTAATCTATATTTTTCTGTTAGTTTCACTGATACTTTCGCATGTGCTTTTTCAAGGAACGCTGAACTTATACAGTATACAAGTATACCTTCACATCAATCTAGATCGTGGCTCTTGCCTGGATTGGAAATGGACGTACGCAGACGAACGAAACACTTTCAATCACGAGCGCTGAAAAGGATTTCCGTTTTAGGTCTGATATCATCGTTGTCGGACCAGTTGACAACCCGCGATACTGCAGATAAATCTACGCAGACTGGAAATAATATCCGATGGAGCAAATGCAAGTCATTGCCCGGAAACCAAATTAGCTTTTGCCACCAGGTGTCGCCACCTGTAGGCACAAGTGTGCGAAACACAATCCCAAGCGAGATCTTATGGCATACGAATACCAAATGTGAGAAGAGCAGTTGTCAAGTTATTGCCCAGATACCAATTTCGGATTTTTCCATCAGGTTTCACCAGCTGTAGGCAGACGCAGGCGAAATACAATCCAAAGGAACATCTCATGGCGTGGTATCTACATACCAAATTTGAGAAGCGAAATCAAATTTAGATTTTGACACGCGGTGGTGCCACCTGTAGCCGCAAGTAGGCGAAACGCCATCCCAAGTGACATCTTATGTCATGGTATTTTCATAACAAGTTTAAAGAAGAATCTGATGAGTGGTTCTCAAGTTATCATCTGGACACACATTTGATATTTTGCCACCAGGTGGCGCCACGTGTATGTACAAGTGGGCGACAGGCAATCCCCTGCAACGTCTCCTGGCATGGTATATGCATGCTAAATTTGAGGAGATTCGGAGGAGCAGTTCTCAGGTTAATGAGAAGGCGCAAGTGGGCGAAGCGCAATCACAAGCGACATCTAATGTCATCCCTTACAAACCAATAAGCTGGGGAATTGGTGGGGTTTATGTGGGGCAAGCTGTGTAGGGATCATGTGGGGAATGTGTAGGACAGCCAATGTGGGGAATGTGTAGGGATTTGGTAAAATCCCCACATTGGACTTAGTCATGGAAAAGGAGTTTCTTAATGCTGCTTAGCTGAATTAAATCCCCGCACTATCCCAACCTCAGCCCCACGTGTTCTCTACATGTGGGGATGATGCGGGGAACTATATTTAAATCTGGTATGGGATAGACCCACAATATTTCTGCAGTAAGTCAAGCATGGCACAGAAAACCCCACAATATCCCCACGTGGGGAATCTGCGGGGCAGAAAAGCCCACAACATCCCCACGTGGGGAATCTGCGGGGCAGTAATTCCAGCATGGGACGGAAAACCACAATATCCCCAAATGGGGAATCTGCGGGGCAGAAAACCCCACAATATCCCCACGTGGGGAATCTGCGGGGCAGTAATTCCAGCATGAGAGAAAACCCCACAATATCCCCATGTGGGGAATCTGCGGGGCAGTAATTCCAATATGGGAGAGAAAACCCCACAATATCCCCACGTGGGGAATCTGCGGGGCAGAAAACCCCACAACATCCCCAGGTGGGGAATCTGCGGGGCAATAATTCCAATATGGGAGAGAAAACCCCACAATATCCCCACGTGGCGAATCTGCAGGGCAGAAAACCCCACAACATCCCCACGTGGGAAATCTGCGGGGCAGTAATTCCAGCATGGGAGAGAAAACCCCACAACATCCCAGGTGGGGAGTCTGCGGGGCAGTAATTCCAATATGAGAGAGAAAACCCCACAATATCCCCACATGGGGAATCTGCGGGGCAGAAAATCCCACAACATCCCCACGTGGGGAATCTGCGGGGCAGTAATTCCAGCATGGGACAAAACCCCACAATATCCCCACGTGGGGAATCTGCGGGGTAGTAATTCCAATATGGGGCAGAAACCCCCACAAAGAGGTGTGGCAACGTCTCCACAGTAACCCTAGGGGATGGCTCGGGGTTGTCGCCCCCGAATGTACCAACAATGGGTTATTTTCGGGGTAGTTATTTGGGAGTGGGGAATGAATTGGGCAGAGCACTCTGCATTATCCTCACAAATGGGGAAATTACGGGGCAGGGTGTACAAAACACCATCTGTACAGAATTTCTGGGGTGTGGGGGAGGGGGCATCTTCTATGTGAAAGGGCATGTCATTTGTACAGACTGTCTAGTCTGTCCCGATTCCTCCTGCAATATCATCCATCCCTTAAAATAACCACCAGCAGAAGCAAAATCCACGCGTATTTCACCTTTTATTCTTTAACAGCATAAAATATATATTGTACCATGTCTTAAAACACCCGAGCACAAAATGGGAAGCACAATGAAAATCTGTGTCAAGTAGAATGTTTTTTTTTCATCCCTCAAAGGTTTAAAAAAATCTGTCTTGGTCTTTTCCCACCTGTTGTGGGATGGCCTTTAGCATTCCTTGGGGGACTGTCGTTGTCATCGTCAGAGGATGACAAATTCACAGCAGATGAGAGTGAAGCTGAAGAAGAGTCCACCAGTTCTTCCGACATGTGGAGATCATGCTTCTTCATTGGTGTTCTCTGGCGTACTCTACCTGACCTTGCTGCATCATGGCATTTCTGAGTGACGCGTCTCCTTACTTTGGACCACAGTGTGCCCTTGAACTGGCTGCAAACATAAGCTGGAAGTCAAACAATGAAAAACGATTAGTATATTCTGAATGCCCGAGCTATCATAATAAATTAATACAAGAAACAAATATGGTTGAGCATACAGAAATCTACACATGGTACGGACCATATGTACCAAATATCAAAAGAATCCATCTAAATGTCTGAGACGAGTTGCATTCACGAGGATAGTATGTGGCAAATACAAGATTTCAGACCAAAATCAAGGGGAGTAACTCAAGAAACTGTTGAATCAACTCGAAATAAGTTTGGCACCAATCATGTGCACCTAATTTCAAAAGAATGCAATGAAACCCCCAGGACGAGTTTCGTTGACGAGGACAAGGTGCCAAATAAAAGTATTCCAGACTAAAATCAAGGGCGGATAACTCAAGAAAGCGTTGAATTGGTTCGAAAAAAGCTTATGCACATCTACACATGATACAGATCATGTGTACCGAATTTCAGAAGAATCCATTGAAAACGCTGGGAAGAGTTGTGTTGATGAGGACAGTAGGTGCCAAATACAAGGATTTCAGACCAAAGTCAAGGGGAGTAACTCAACAAAACATCGAATCGGGCCGAAAAAAGTTCGTGCACAATTACACATGGTATCGATCATGCATACCACATTTCAGAAGTATCCATTGAAAACTCTGGGACGAGTTGTGTTGACGAAGACAGTAGGTTTCAAATACAAGGATTTCAGACCAAAATCAAGGGGAGTAACTCCAGAAAACGTTGAATCGGACCGAAAAAAGTTTGTGCACATCTACACATGGTACCGATCATGTGTACCAAATTTCAGAAGAATCCATTGAAAACTCTGAGAAGAGTTGCGCTGATGAAGACAGTAGGTGCCAAATACAAGGATTTTCGACAAAAATCAAGGGGAGTAACTCAAGAAAACGTCGAATCGGGCCGAAAAAAGTTCGTGCACAATTACACATGGTACCGATCATGCATACCAAATTTCAGAAGTATCCATTGAAAACTCTGGGACGAGTTGTGTTGACGAAGACAGTAGGTTCCAAATACAAGGATTTCAGACCAAAATCGAGGGGAGTAACTCAAGAAAATGTCGAATTGGGCCGAAAAAAGTTTGTGCACATATTCACATGGTACCGATCAGGTGTAACAAATTTCAGAAGAATCCACTGAAAACTCTAGGACAAGTTGCATTGACGAGAAAAAGTTAACGGACGGACGGACGACGCTATACCATAATACGTCCCGTCAAATTTGACGGGCGTATAAAAAGTGTTATAAAACATTTCATCAGAAGGCAATATTGATCTGTTACTGGGAATATATTTGAAACAACTTTGAAACTCTTAACCCCTTAGCCTAATGTACAGTAAGTCAAGGGGCTGACCCTGAAACATGCCAGGTAAATAATAACAAAAAATTGTTGGGGACATCACTTTAGACGTTTTTTTTTTTTTTTTTTCAAAATAAGCTACAAATAACTGGTTTGGCACCCCTTTCCCCACAGCTGGTGGGACATACCACCTCTTAGAAATGAACAGGATATCACAGTTTTTTCTCAGACATGCAGTGATAATAAGATTTCCTCACCTCCAGGTGTAACTTCCTAAGTTGTAGGAGAGGATAACTGGTATTCACATGAGGTCCACAAGCCGATCTAATCCATTATCCTGTTACCAATGCACACAATGAGAGTGGGGTCCAGTATTTGCATGTTCATATAGATCATTGAAATACAAACACAATTAGATAAAACTCAATCAGGGCAGTATACATTCTGTAGCAAATTATTGTCACTGCATGAACTGGTTAGGGATACTACCAAAATAGAGTACTCTCGCTGAACAAGAAAAGACAATAACCAATAAGCTGTTCCATCAACTTTTAATGACCCGCACAACTGGGATGAAAATTCAATTCTACATGGTCTGGTGCCAATTTTATTTAATAAATTGATTATGTATGTCAAAAAGTTCTGAAACTTTAGTACCGTGTATTTTGTGAACTAACTGTCCTCCGATAATTACTGGAGGATACATTTTATTTCTTTAAATTTTTATTCATAGCGATTTATCTGTATTTCCTAAAGTTATAATCTTATGAAAGTCAGTTACGGGTAGGAACAGCTCGCTGTGAAGCTGGGTTGTCTGAGACAGCAATATCGCATATTTACCTATAATCGTCCTTGAATTATACTAATCGACAAATTAAACATATTTAACTCCATGTACACTGCAAATTTATCTCACAGTTATAACAGACCTGCTTGTATCTATATAATCCATAAAATCTGATTAAATTCAGCCCTAGTACAGCGATAGGACGAATAACATAAACATGTGCAACTTAGTTTACAATTGTTTTGTGACTAGGTGAAATAATTTGTCAAAATCGATTAAAATCTCACCGAAATATCGAGTATTCCCATATCATGGATTTTCACCAATCAACGGTACTCATTTAGAAATACCATTATCTTCACATGTAATCATGTATTCATGAATACATGTAATGCAAGTACATGTACATGTTGCAGAGGAAATGTACCAGGATCTAATTATAGAGTATAATCCATGAACAGAAGTAAATTAGCAGCCTGACTTATGTCATGTATGTGTACATGTAACCGACATAAGTTTATACATGTATTGTGATGTCACAACACAAGCCATTTTGTTATGACGTCACGTCATAATAGTATACTGCAACAAGTAAGTGCAGCCAATGTACCATTTTATCAACTGTTCAAGTATACATGTACTGTTGTGTAGAAGAAAACCATATATAGTACAAATTGTATTCACCATAAAGGTCGGAGTACGGTAGCCATTTCGCAATGGGACATAAAACGTGAAATATACAAGTATTAGTTTGTTACATATACATATACTCTGTCAGGCTAAAAGGGTTAGGTGAGCACCAGTACAAACATCACGGGTTACCGGCATGTGCCAGAGTCAGTTAAAGGGCAAACAATTGAAGGAGGGGGGGGGGTGTGTGGAATGCACATGACACACAGAATACATGTAGATTCAGGTGTGGCTGGATACATACTTGTGGGGGGGGGGGAATGTGGGGGGGACACACTATTAGCAATGAATGGATGTCATTATTCAAAGAACTTGACATGGGAGGATTTTCTACCTGAAATTGTTATTGAGTTTGAGACTGTTACAGTGGAAGGAAGGGAAATCATAGTGTTTCTAACCCATAAAAGAGGTTTGATGTAGCAGGTCTCATTTATGGCTGTACATGTAAATGATTGTTTCATAGAATGATGACAGAGGTTCTCAAATATCTTGAAATACTGTGACAGAAGCAGCTATGGCTGGCCAAAATAATAAAATGAATTGAAAAAATTATTCTTCATGGTTTTCTGAGCATCTGCTAAATATTTTCAAATTAACCTTAATCAGTTAATGCCCTCAGTCTATGAGAATGTTTTGAAATGACCGTGTTGAGCGGTTCTATTCCCAACTTCTCTTTTATTCTATGTCATAGAGGGCAGGGTATGGTAGATAATTAAAAACTGTAGTAACTCGGCTTGACATTATAGGGAATGACTTTAATTGAACCAAAGATGAAAGAGAAATACACTTAGAAAAAATATTTAAAAAAAAAATCGATTTAATTTTTTTTTTTAATATTTATTAATTTTCATAATTTATTGGAAATAATTATACGTAGACATCGACCATCCAATATCCTACTGGCCAGGCAACTGCATGTGGTTGACAAGCAGGAAACTTGCTTCAGACCGCCCGCAGTGTTTTGATTGTTCAACAACGTGCAGCCATGCCGAGTTGCGATAGACAGATAGAGCTAAATATAACAACAATGATCATTGTCTACGGCACAGGGAAAGAAACTAACCGTCTCTTGGCGTCCACCTTCCATGGGAATAATGTTGGCACCGGGTTATGCGAAGTTGGACCAACACCTCCTTCAAAATGTAACTTGTAGCAAATCCGGGTAAACTTGTTTGGTCCCCATGTCGCTTCGCGTCGAACCATTTGAACTGTTGAACCTAGCTACAACATGTAACCTAGTGATGACGTTTATATTGACCTTATATTGTCACTAGGTTACAAGCCACTGCAAACCACATTCGTCTTTTATTTTCCGTATGGTATAAAGAATCAAGTTACGGCCACATACCTATCATTTCTTGGTAGATGGTATCATTTCGAATAGCGGTGACACACTGCCCGCAAAATCCGCTGCCGATTTCATCGCATTTCAGTCAGTTTTTCCAGCAGCTCCCGCTTCGATCTGCAATTTGTCTTCCATGTTTCTTTTCGAAATGAACTGCGCATGCGCCAATGCCGTGACCTTTGTAAAACTTTCTCACTGTTTTAGGAGATGTGAGAGATTTTAACGACACTCTATTGTAGCCCTTATGTCCCTTGACAAAGGGTTTGTTACAATTAATGCAATTATCCATGCTTAACTTTGACAAGTTAAAAATCGTCTGCTACCACGCTTTCCGGTTTTACAAAGGTCACGGCATTGGCGCATGCGCAGTTCATTTCGAAAAGAAACATGGAAGACAAATTGCAGATCGAAGCGGGAGCTGCTGGAAAAACTGACTGAAATGCGATGAAATCGGCAGCGGATTTTGCGGGCAGTGTGTCACCGCTATTCGAAATGATACCATCTACCAAGAAATGATAGGTATGTGGCCGTAACTTGATTCTTTATACCATACGGAAAATAAAAGACGAATGTGGTTTGCAGTGGCTTGTAACCTAGTGACAATATAAGGTCAATATAAACGTCATCACTAGGTTACATGTTGTAGCTATGTTGAACCCAGTTTCGACGCAACGCATTTTTCTCTCGGGTGGGAAATGGGTGAAAAGTTACATCAACCATGGATATTTCCTCTCTTTGTTCCGTTTTTTAACAGCGGCATTGCAGCCCGGAACACAACAGATAAAGTTTGGCATTTCATCGCCCGGTGTCAGATTCTGGGCCCTTCCGCTTTCACTGGAGTGCAAACAAATTTACCCACAGGTACAAAAGAGCTACAGGACAGGGGGCACAACTCTTGGGTTATATGATGCTTTATTGCATTTTGTGCATTGTTGGAGCGCATTAAGATAGACTTATTACTGCGTCTCCCACTTTTACATAGTTTGAAATACACAGCATTAATTACAATCTTACATACATATAGAATACAACATGTGACGGCCGGAGAGAACAATATCGAAACATAATTCAGCTAATTGCTGAGGTGGGGGGGGGGGACTAGAGATATTTATGTGGTTATTATGCTCATATCGGTCGCTTAGGATTTGCTAGGGGTAGTTACTTTTTCTTTGTTGTTAGTTTTGTGTATAATTATATTCTTATTCAAATCGTATTGTCGTTTTGATAAACTCACCTAAACATATCTAAGCTTCAATGTTTAATTTTGTACTTTTTTCATCGTTTCCAAATAGCAATGCCTGGGTTGATGGCATCAGCTCGGTACCATAGATTCTATTAATAATTTCCAGAAGGACAACTCTTTGATTTCTAAACACAACTCTATGCGTATTACATAGACTTTCCAAGTCAAATCTTTATCTTTCTGGTGAGGGGTAAATAAATTTTCCATTAGTAATGCAAGTGAATGAAAAAATAATCTTTTTATACCTATTACGTGTGTCAGGTAAAATTACAAATTATATCAATTTACAGTATAATGAAACTGATATATTACAGAAATTTTGTAGAGGTAAATATATTTTAGGAAACCAATATTTATTTGGATATAGCTGTTTATAAAGGTGATGATCTTGTCTGACCCCTCATCTGTCATCACCCTAAAAAGGTGATGAGATTTCATCAACTTCTTAGGGTGATGACCAAGGATGGCCACTCGTCGTTCATCATGACTGGATCTCATCACCCTTTTATGGTGATGGCCTGGTTTCATCACCTTTTCAGGGTGATGGATTTTGTCGTCACCTTTTCTCATCACCCTAAAAGGGTGATGACCAGACCCCATCACCCCATCACCACAAAAAGTGATGGCCCATCACCTGTTTTCTGACTGCGTGGGTTGGCGTATCCGTCTTTTTGATGCTACTGAACTGAAACTGGCCCAAAATCTTGCATGATCCCCACATCTATCTCACACTATATGTGCAAATAAAATATCGCCCCACTTCAACCCCACTATCGTCTTAGGCTATGCATGAAAACATGCTTGCCCAACAAAATCCCCACGTTTAACTTAAGCTATGAAAACGGCGAGCATTTTGCCCTACATCATCCCCACGCCGGACTTAAACTTTCAGCACAGCCCGGCACATTCCCTACATTGGACTTTGTCTACGAGCGCTGGAAAAATCCACCCCACCTAATCCCTACAAACAACTCAGTCGATTAACTCCGAAGTTCATTTTCCCTACACGAACCCCACGTTACACTTTGAATATTTAGCAGATAAAGTTATGCCCTACATCATCCCCACGCGGACTTTGAATTCTCGCCCATTCACCCGGCATAATCCCCACATCAGCCCTACATAATCCCCATATTTATGCTAAATTTGCATAACCGTGGGCAGCTGCCCCACACAAACCCTACGTTATCCCCACGAGGAAAGTTCCAAACCACGCTTCGCCCCACACGAACCCCACGCGCCCACCAATACCCCACAGTTTCCCTACGCAATCCCCACGTTTATGTTTGTAAGGGCATGTACGTCCAGTCGTCTGCCCAGTCGTCAACACTTTTCGGGAACGTTCTAGAGACATCAAATTTGGTACACATGAGTGTAGGGTGGTCAACCATAAGGTCATTTAATTTGAGTGCAATGCGATGACTCTTTGGTTGCCATGGCAACATCTCCGAACATGTCTATATAGCGACGTGAACGCGATAAAAGCTTATCTGCTGCAGCTAGAGATTTTAAATTTGCTATGAAGCATTGCTGGGTGTTCAACCACAAACCTATCAAATATGGGTACTTTGTGATCACTGTCGTTCCATGGCAACGTCTCGAAAAAAAATGTATAAATATGAAGTTTTTAATGCTATAAAAGCCAAACTTTTCGAGCTAGAGACTTCAAATTTTATATACAGGATTGCTGACTGTGTGCTCAATCAGAAGCCAATTGAAGCCAATTGAATTTGGGTACATTGCAATGTTTTTTTGCGATTTCCATGGTAACATCACGAAAAATGTTAATGTGACGATGTGAACGCGTTCTAAGACAAACTACTCAGTCACAAGCCTATCGAATATGGGTTCATTGTAATGATTTTTGTGTTTTCATGGCAACGTCACGTAAAATGTCCATATAGCGATGTGAACGCGATAGAAGCCAAACTGTTGCAGCTAGAGACTTTAAAATTGGTTTGTAACAACATTGTTTGGTGGTTTACCACGAGCCTATTCAACTCGGTTACATAGGATGATTTTTGCGATTTCCATGGCAACATCACGCAAAATGTTCATATGTCGACGTGAATGTGATAGAAGACAAGCTGTTGCAGCTAGAGACTTCAGATGTGGTATACAGGATTTTTGAGTGTTCAACCACAAGCCTATTATATTTGGGTACATGCATTGTTGTGGTTTCTATGGCAATGCCACGCAAAATGGCCAGATGACGATGTGAATGCGACAGAAGCCAAACCATTCCAGATAGATCTTGTCCAATGCAATAAACTTCCCACTCTGAATTCCAGCATATTTTAATCTTTAAAAGCCACTGTTAAAGCCTCTTCTGTATTCCATCAAATATTCCAATATTCACTAGAGCATTTTCCACTCATTGTGTACCAATATACACTGACTGAAACTCTCTGACTGAGGGGTTGTTGCGCCTTTGAGTGCTTCCTCATGTTGTAAAGAACGATACACAAATTTATTAAGGGAACAATAACATGTTACAATTTGATGTATCATTCCCCTACATTCGTGTAGATCACACCAAGTACAGAAATACTTTTGAAATCATTCATGGTTAAGTCACAATATGAGATCGTCTGAAGAAGCATCAAATCGCTGGTATGAGTAAACACTGCCCTACTGCAGAAATAAATTTCATGGCTGTTCGGAATTCGCACATTATTACTGGGGAAATAAACATACAAATATATACCAGCCACTCTCTAACATGAGCCACATCTCTTATTTAATTAGTAGCGAGGAAAATTTTATCTGAGAAATGTCAAGCACCTACCTTGTCGTGAGTGTTGTCATTGTTCGTTATAAAAAAAACATTAATATTGAGTGAATAGTGCCCCAGCTATGTCTCACATATTACAGGGTAATAACGGGGGGGGGGGCAGGGGTGGTACCCTCTCAGGACAGACACGACATAAGAGTTTTCTTCTGTGATTATCATAAAACACACTCATGATTACGTCAGCGCCTGATTCATGTTAATTCTTCACTTATTGCAGACAATACAGCCTTCTAAACCTACTCACGGAGCGACACACAAGCAATAGTTAGGTATGATATCACGGTTTCCTTGCTCAAGAATTGTTCATTTATTGCCGAAGGGGGTGGGGAGTATAAATTCGAGTGAATAGGATTTTTAAAAAAAATTCAGTCATATAACGACAGGTATAAATTCGAATGAAGTGTTGGGGGGGGGATTGCCCCCCTCCCCGGGGCAAGACGCACCGTTTCTCCCTTTGTGATTTAATCTATTTCAATAGATATATATATATAGTATATGTATATATAAAAGAAGACGTGAAAGAAGTATTAAGTTTAGCAAAATTTAAATCTTATACCCGCAAAAAATATCAGTGAATAATTAATAAATATTTATTTTAGATTGACAGAGATATACATATTTCGCCTTGTGTGTGATTTCTGGGATATAACTGTCTTCGCAATATCGTGTTGTCATTTATTTGAAATGTTTCTTGACAAATAACCCATCAACTTCCTTCGTTGTAGATATATGATATCGGTTCTGCTTAATATCTCCACGAACGAGAACACGCATGGATACACGCAGCTGTTGATGCATCAGTTTGACGCTAAGGTTGTGACACGGGAGGCGCGGGGAGAGATGTAGATGTAGAACACTTGTTTGAATGGAGACAGAGCAGTCTTATACACTGACAATCAGATAGTATTGTGTGCAATTGAACTGGAATGACACGAGAGCCTCACACTTACGTGATAGATCAACATATATGTCACAGTTGTCGTGGATAGGATACACTAGAAGTCTTACTGTCAATTGCCGTAGTACTAACGAGCCAAGATGAGTGCCAGCGATGTTCCCACTGACGCCAAGAGGTTACATCAGTTGATGCTCGTTACCTTGGACAGTGAGATAGCTACGGGAACGGATGAGTACCGCCGATTTGTGACCATGGCAGCAGTACATCTAGGAGCTGGGGAGATTGCAAGATGCAGCTCTATCAGTGATTTGGTCAACACACTCCTGAATTGTGGAATTATCCAGATTGGGAAATATGATGTTTTGAAGACGCTACTAACCGACGCCAAGCTGATAAAATCTCGGGATATCGTGGAGAAGAGTGAAAGAGAGATTGTTGAACTCATGGGCAGAGCTGGAGAAACTACAGGTGAGGACAAGCTCTTGTTATCGTAACTCTATCTGACCATGGCGATTGAAGGTTTTCCAAAGTCTAAATTGTGAGTGGGTGGGGAATGGGAGGGATCCTTGCTCGATAGTCATGTTACCCATGGAACCAGGAATCTAAATCTTTAAGTTTGGCGACAGACACAAATAGCGAGTGAACATTTCTGTGAACCTTGTATTTCTTTTTACAAGAAGTATCCGTCTCTTACATGTATTTTCAGAATCAGTTTTATTACAGAATAGGATTACATATCGGCATAGCGAGACCATATTTCGACACTCTCCTTAAGAGACCTTCCACCACCCTAAGCACTGAATTCGAGCGCCTGAGATAAAATCTCTGCTAGAACATTTATTTCCTTGACCTGATGGCATCATATCGCCAGAAGGCATTCAGAGGACATAACCTTGTGTTTATTACACTTCAATTCCTATATGATGGAATATTGTTGGCTTGAAATATAAACTCGAGACCCCTAATGTCCAACAACTTCTAGTCCCACATGACGTAATACATCATCGTTTTATCAAGCGAATTTCTACTTTCCCTCTACGAACTTCCCATGATATATCTGGCCCTCTACAATGTTCAAAGAACTTATAAATAAACACGAGACCCATTTGAATTTTGAAATGTGTCATGGAAGAGCGTTATTGATTGGCTGACCTAAATATTGGGCCACCATATTAGGAGGAATGACGCCGCTACTTGAGGATGATGTCGCTCTACACACAATCGGCGTGTAGGTTCTAATTGGTTCGCCTATCTTTCGTAGGTGGAATCTACATCTCGGATTTTTAACACTATTAAATCAAGACGAGTTTAAATTCGGAACGTAGAAATTGACTTGATAAAAAGAAGATGGACATAATGTCTTTGGAAAACTCATAGTTGTAAAAATAATACCGAGAATCACAATATTACGATGGACCTGAAAGGTTAGCATGAAAAGTCCCACACAATGTGAACACTTCGAAGCAACTGTGTGGTAGGGGATCTGGTGGGTGGCTTGTTCTCCATCGAAGTAAATACCACCCACACTTAATAGAAAAGTGTCTGCAAAGTGGCCTTTATATTTACACTTTCTATATACCGTAACCCCCTATTGATTCGCCTTACTACAACGGCCCGTATGGCATTTTGGAAAATAAGATCTTCAGCTTTAGTTCCAAGGAAATGGTAATCCTTATGGGTGATGCAAATGCAAGAACTGTCATAAACAATACACTATTAGATGACTATATTGTCCAGGATAGTATAAGTTTATACCATTGCCTAACGATTATATTTTAGATTCTATCAAACACCAAGACAAAGCAATAATTAAATTATGTATCTCATCAAGAAGACGTATACAAATGTTCGAACTCCAGGAGATTATCTGGGAAAACTCGCTTGCTTTACAAATCAAGGATGTAGTGCTGTTGATTATGTCATTGCCCATCAAAGCACAATCCATAAGATGGTTGGCCTAAATGTTAAAGAAATTACTTAAGAATCAGTTCACTGTTCAATATCAACCTTATTGAAATGCAATAAAGTAATATTCTGAACTTCCGCCCTAGACTTGCACCAGTTACATGCAATATTACAGAAGGAAATATTGACCGATGAATCGCAAAATAATATACCACTCTGCATATCAAGTGATATAACTGCAACCAAAGAAAGTATTAACAACATAATAGAATCATTCAACCATATACTAGTGTCTGCAGAACTAAACTCCCCCCCCCGCCCCACCAGCAACCTAAAAATGAATAAGTCTATGCTAAGAATATCTAAATGGGCCGAAACATAGTATCAGTTAGCGTTGCTAAAATTAAAACATTATTATTTCCATTAAAAATAACCCGTTACAGGACTCACCCCTCATTTTGGGAAATATTCCTATATCCGTAGTCAACTTTCGGAAGCATCTCGGCCTCATCTTTCACTCGTCGGCACGCTGGTCTCACCACATTCAAGCCCAGGTTGATAAGATCTGTCCTATGATCAACTGTCTACACAGCTTCAAATACCGTTTATCTCGGCGCTCGTTGGAAAAAAACCCTAATCTTCCTTCGTTCTCACTCTTCTGGATTATGCAAACGTTGTCTGGAGCAACTGCTCCCAGTGCCAATCTACGCTTCTTGAAGATTTTCAACTTGATGCTGGACGTACTATATCCGGCTGTGTTCGCGGAACAAGTCATGCTCTCCTGTACGCAGAAACTGTTTTTTTTACCGTTATCTGAATGTTGGGACCGGTTCAGAATGTCCGGTAGCTGCGAGTGTTCGGCTCCTATCTTTTAACCCAGCTAGGACATTTTTCTCCACATTGGAGATAAGTGTCCCTCCTTAGGTGCAATAGAAAAGGATAGAAGGGACACTAATCTCCAGGACACTCTTAACCATCACACCGGCACAAATCACATCTTCTACAAAATGATAAATGAGATTACTCCCACTTATTGAAGTTCTCTTATTCCCCGTCTAACCTCAGATATGACTGCTTATCATTTGCGAAACAGCAATAATATTGTGCTTCCTCATGCAAGAACCATATTGTATTTTAACACTTTTCGTCCTTCTGCTGTTCGCATGTGGAATAGCCTCGATCTAAATATTCGTGAATCGCTTTCATACTATTCTTTCTGCCGAAAATTATCGCGTAAGGGCAATATTAGACAAGACTTGGATGAAGCTCACTTAACGCACATGTATATGTAAACCCTTCTTGTGCTCACAGGGGCTCGTTACCGTTGTTAATTGGTTAAATAGGTTGATTATAAGGGGGGGGGGTTCGAGGTCGGTAATAAAAGATATTACCGACCTCGACCCCCCCTTATAATCAACCTATTTAACCAATTATCAACGGTAACGAGCCCCTGTGCTTGTGCTTGTGGATATAGCGACGAAAACCTCTGGCGCTTTCTTCTGTTTCATCATCTTTATACACCATTTAGAAACCAAATAATTCAATTACAAAATCACGATATCGAAACCCCTTTTTCGGAAACCTACATGTATATCTTAGCATTGAAGAAAATACAAATATCTTTATCACTGTCCATAATTTCATCATGCAATCAGAACGATTATCGGAGTAATGACAATCATCCATGCAGAACCATTATACTGCACTCAACTTATTTTCATTATTCTTACGCAAATGATATATATATATATTACTATTTAAGCGTACTATCTCTACCAAAGGCAGCATGTGTGAGTATACTTTTAAAACATATTTTACATGATTATTGTAACAAATGGCATTTGACGGTCAATCCCAAAAAATCAAACTGAAAGGTGACCCAAAACAGGAAAACAAAAATTAATACATTTATTTTGACTTTACAGAAATAACTCTTACAGAAAACTATACATACTTAGGGTGTATGCTCAATGCAAATGGAAACTTTTCACAGGTCAAAACCGATCTCGAACAAATTAAATTAAAAAGCCCTGTATAAACCACACAGACCGTTCTTCGGCCATAACTCACCACCCGATTTATACAACAAAGTGTTTGACGCATTAATTAAACCAATTCTTTTGTTTAACCCTGAAATCTGGGTTACAGAACTAATAAATAAACGGCAAAAGAACGATATTTACAAGTTTTATACAATCACAGACTGAACTTTTTGAAAGAGTTCATACTAAATTTTATAAACTAGACCTTCAGGTCGGAAATACTGTGAATATTGCTTGTAAATGAGGCCTTGGGCGATTCCCACTCATAACAGATATCCACACAAACATACATAACTATACGATGCATCTTAAAAATAGTTTGGATTGAGCCATATTCTCCATGGTGCAAGCATATGCAGTAAATCACTAAAAACTGATGGGATTGGATGGCATATAGCTTTGTCTCTCTAATCATGGAAAAACACATCAACAATGATGAACACCTACCATGTCATTCCAAATCCAGAAAGGTATCAAAACGAGAGCAGATGATGTATCCCCCCGACCCCAGTGGCAGTGAACTGGGAAGAGAGCGAACAGCTGCAAATCTATGTGTTATGGTGTTCTATTTGTGCCAAGTTTCCGTCGCCTTTTCAAAACGCGACGTCGCCTTTTGAAACGCGACGTCGTGTTTCGAAACGCGACGTCGCGTTTGAAACGCGACAAGCCGGTAGCTAAACGCGACATCATGCCATGAACAATGCCGCCTTGGAAAACATGACGCCGCATTTCTTTCCTATGTTTAGATGGGGAACTGATATCACACCATGCTTTTCGTGCGGCTTATCGTTGCAGCTTAATTTCCACGCCTTGTTTGGCAAATGCTAAAAGATAGGAAAAAGAACGCGGACGCCGCGCGAAAAACGCGACGTGTTTTCAAAAGGCGACGTCGCGTTTCGAAAGGCGACGTCGCGTTTCGAAAGGCGACGTCGCGTTTCAAAAGGCGACGCGTTTTGAAACGCGACGTCGCCTTTTGAAAACGCGACGTCGCCTTTTAAAAAACACGACGTCGCGTTTCTTTCCTATCTTTTAACATTGCCAAACAAGACGTGGGTGAAACACGACGTCGCCTTTGAAAACGCGACGTCGAGTTCCGTTGTGTCGAGTTTTACAATGCAAAAACATAGGAAAGAAACGCGACGTCGCGTTTTAAAAGGCGACGTCGTGTTTTAAAAACGCGACGTCGTGTTTTAAAAACGCGACGTCGTGTTTTAAGAACGCGACGTCGCGTTTCGAAACACGACGTCGCGTTTCAAAAGGCGACGTCGCGTTTTTAAAAGGCGACGGAAACTTGGCACAAATAGAACACCATAATGTGTAGAAAATCAGTGATGTGTGATGTAATACTTGCACATCACATCACAGGGGATGGGCGTCTCCAGAGTGTGCCGATAATATCCACCAAGTATTATGTGAAATGTAGCGAAAGTATAGCTGGAGTAGCGTTGACAAGAAAATATCATTTAATCTACAGTATTTTAAACTGTAAAGGACAATATCTCGGTTAAGAATGATCCACCGTCAATGGGAATAGCACATGCGCATCTCCAGGCTAAGCCTTATACAAATTGTAGTAGGAGAGTTGCACTGGCAAGATAATCTATGTAGTATTTTGAACTGTAAAGGGCAATAACTCCGTGCAGAATGATCCACGTCAAGGGGAATAGCACATGCACATCTCCACTTCAGACTGTGCCGATAATCTGCAATAGTGGTTTATACTTGGTGTAAGAACGCACAAGACAAAGCCTACAATAGCCTGTCTGAGCTCAACAATGCGTCTAGACGTGACCCTTTTCAGCTGCACAAAAGCTTCAACAATGCGTTCTTACCAAGTATCGACCGCAATAGTATTATGTTAACTGTATCAAAAGTATAGGAGGAGTAGCGATGACAAGAAGATATCATTTAATCTACACCCAGTATTTCGAACTGTATTAAAGGGCAATAACTCAGTAAAGAAAAATCCTTCGTCAACTGAAAGAGCACATGCGCATCTCCCTCATCCGGACCTTATTGACCGTCTGAGTTCATTAATAGTACCTTTGTTCAACAAAACTGATCATAGATATATTGATGTCGGAAGCCATAAAGCTTTCCTTAGCTCTACTACATACAAGAGATATCATTCATGGGAATGGGATGATTATTTGTTTATAGAGTAGCTTGAATTTTTCATTAAAAAATATCTATGTGAAATTTGGCAACACAATATATCAACAGCATATAGGTATTCCAATGGGCATTAATTGTGCACCCCTGTTGGCTGACCTGTATCTGTTCTCTTATGAATATGACTATATGCAGGCGCTTAAAAAAAACGATCCATTCAAAGCCCGTTCATTCTCATTCACAAAACGCTATATAGACGATCTTATCGCGGAGGATAATCGCTATATAAATGACGCACTGAAGGATATTTATCCACCATGTCCACCTTCGCTAGATTTGAGGAATACTACAGAAGATAGCCCTACAGGCACATCGTATTTAAACCTATATCTCTATAGAAATGAAGAAGGCCTTCTCTCTCGTCGAACGAGATAACGATTTCGACATCGTAAACTATCCCTTTCTGGACAGTTTTAATCCAGCAGGACCTGCATACATACATATCTCGCCTAGTAGCATTTGCTAGATTCTGTGTTAAATGTGACGATTTTAATCAACGTCACAAAACATTGTTGCAGAAACGTATAAAACAGGGCTATACCACCAAGCGCCTTCACTCAAAGTTTCTCAAATCTGGCGGTACATATCGGATGCTGAGAGCAAAACACGAGCGTAGAAAGCAATATCTATGGCGTTACGTTTCATAACTTGCCGTTCCGTTTCGTGTCTAACCCCGGGCTAGCGGTCGTATGAACCCATGTACTTCAAGATCCTCATGGTGCTCATATGAACAGTCACAATCAAAGCGTGACTGAGATACACCATTCTCTAGATAACGACTTTAGAACGATTATTATAGATTAAGAATACTGATCAGCGATACGGATTTTATATTTTTGGAACATCATGATGTCTTGTCGGCATCATTGAAAACTGTTGACCGCTTCTCTCTTGCAGGAAACTAGCCTATGTTTATATATACTATGATTGTCTTTTTTGAATTTGGTGCTAATACTGTTATATGGATATGGAATAGGTCTTTGGATTATGAATGACGGACTAGACGCTTGTATTGGTACCCATTATAATGAAATCCGCCATATAGTTGTTTAATCTACAGTTGGATAGAGTATCACAGTTTGTATCCCAGGTCTAGCTTTACAACACTACAACTGTGAGATATTATATAATGTATACATTTGTTTAACCTAGAGTTGGATAGAGTATCAGTTTGTATCCCAGGTCTAGCTTTACATCACTACAACTGTGAGATATTATATAAATATATACATTTGTTTAATCTAGATTTGGATAGAGTATCACAGTCTGTATCCCAGGTCTAGCTTTACATCACTACAACTGTGAGATATTATATAAATATATACATTTGTTTAATCTAGATTTGGATAGAGTATCACAGTTTGTATCCCAGGTCTAGCTTTATAACACTACAACTGTGAGATATTATATAAATATATACATTTGTTTAATCTAGAGTTGGATAGATTATCACAGTTTGTATCCCAGGTATGGGTTGACAACATTACAACTGTGAGACATTATATAATGTATACATGTGTTTAATCCAGACTGGGACAGAGTATCACAGTTTATATCCCAGCTAAAAGCTGACAACACTGCAACTGTATATAATGTCTGGGATATAGTATCACAGTTAATATTGTATCCCAGATCTGGGCTGACAAGTACTACAACTGCACCGTTTTGTCCAGACTGGGATATAGTATCACTGGTGTATTGTATCCCAGGCCTAGGCTACATTATATAATGTACTGTTTTGTCCAGATTGGGATGTTAGTAGGGTGAGTGAGTGAGTGAATATGATTTAACATCGCTTTCAACTATATTTCAGTCATATCATGACGTTGGATCCTATTCCATATCTCACCCGGGAATCACACGGGTGGGGTCCTATTCCTTTTCACACCCAGGAACCCCACAGGTGCCTCAGTACATGTAGTTGCCTTGTACGACAAGCTCTCTGAGGAGCCAAGGCTTATTTTAACCATGACCTGCGGTGTGCACAACGACATCCCAGGTCAATCCCCGCAAGCCCAACGGGGCTGGGATGTTAGTATCACTATTATATTGTAGGAGTGAGTAAGTAAGATTTAACGTCGTTTTCAACATTTTTTCAGTCATATCATGACGGCGCCTACATGTGCCAGAACACGAGAGTGTCCACAGTTCCTATTATCCTGGACACTGATCAGCCCAGCCAGTACAGCACCCGGTCACCCATCCAAGTATTGACCGAGCTCAACGCTGCTTAACTTCGGTGATCTAACGAGAACCGGTGTGCCCAGCATGATGCGCCGTACCTCAAATTATATTGTATCCAAGGTATAGGCTGGCAATGATGATCAAGTCAAACAATATCGAAATGCCAATCAAGTGTCAATTTCCAAAATCCACTACTAGTATTCTTGAAAACCATAGTAAACTGCTGCCTGTGTTGCAGAATAACAGACAGGTAAACAGACAAAACACAAACATTACCCTCACTATGATGAACATGAGATTGATCTAATCAAAACCCCTCGGCTTTCCCCAAGTGATTGAGACCCATGTGTAGTTTGAATTGGGGAAGAGATAGTTCTATGTGGGATGATTAAGATATACCGGTAGTTGGTTACATTCAGGCATATAGGACAGAAATAGAAAAATTATATATCTGTAAAGGGGCATAACTTTGTAAAATATGGGTCGAGGGGTGCCACTTTCGACAGGCGTCTGACTTAGCACTCTGTAAAATAAGAATCGAGACAAATAAGCTGTACCGAACACGGATCTGCAGATATAACTTGTACATTCAGCTACAGATAACAAAATCGGAGATTATTACATCCGAAAGGGGCATAACTCCATAAGCAAAGGCGAGTAATCCTTTGTTGGCTAGTAGAATACAACAATAAGTTTCCAAAATATAGTAGCTATACCGAACACAGTTCTGCAAATATAGTTGGTTACATTCAGGCATATAGGACAGAAATAGAAATTAATATATCAGTAAAGGGGCATAACTCTGTAAAGTATGGGCAGAGGGGCGCCACTTTCGATAGTCGTCTGACTTAGCACTACTGTAAAATAAGAACCGAGACGAATAAGCTGTACCGAACACGGATCTGCAGGTATAACTTGTACATTCAACTACAGATAGCAAAATCGGAGATTATTACATCCGAAAGGGGCATAACTCCATAAGCCGAGGCGAGTAATCCTTTGTTGGCTTGTAGAATACAGGAATATAAATAAGTTTCCAAAATATAGTAGCTATATCGAACACAGTTCTGCAGATATAGTTGGTTACATTCAGGGATATAGGACAGAAATTAATATATCTGTAAAGGGGCATAACTCTGTAAAGTATGGGCCGAGGGGCGCCACTTTCGATTGGCGTCTGACTTAGCACTCTGTGAAATAAGAACCAAGACGAATAAGTTGTACCGAACACGGATCTGCAGATATAACTTGTACATTCAGCTACAACTAACAAAATCGAAGATTATTACATCCGAAAGGGGCATAACTCCATAAGCCGAGGCGAGTAATCCTTTGTTGGCTTGTAGAATACAACAATATAAACAAGTTTCCAAGATATAGTAGCTATACTGAACACAGTTCTGCAGATATAGTTGGTTACATTCAGGCATATAGGACAGAAATAGAAATTAAAAAATCTTTAAAGGGGCAGAACTCTGTAAAATATGGGCCGAGGGAAGCCACAGACTGAATTGGGATTTGAATTTTATTGGCTGTTTCCAGCAGTTTGATTGGCTATCACAGTTGAAGTTGCTTTCCATTGGACCATGACTGTGCATTCTCCTAGTCCGTGTCTGTTTCTCTGGATTGAATGTTGGGTCGATAAATTCTACAATGTGGAGAAGGAGTCTTTTTCCGGACAGAATTTTAAATTGAAGATGCTGGCCGTTACCGGTCTGCTGTATGGATAATACAGGGGAGGTAACCAGTCTACTGTATGGATATAGAGGGGAGGTAACCAGTTTACTGTATGGATATACATGTGCAGGGAAGGTAACCAGTCTACAGTATGGATATAGAGGGGAGCTAACCAGTCTACTGTATGGATATACATGGGGAGGTAACCAGTCTACTGTATGGATATAGAGGGGAGGTAACCAGTCTACTGTATGGATATACATGGGAAGGTAACCTGTATGAATATACAAGGGAGCTAACCAGTCTATTGTATGGATATAAAAAATATATAATTTAATGAATGGGCAATCGTTCGAACTTGTATGCCTCCGACTGCGGACCAACGAATGCAGCTTAAGCATGACAAGTGAATTATGGCAGATATTAAAAGTTTTTTTCAGTTAAATAGACACTATAAAGAAGGAACATCATAATTTGTTCTTGGTATATATGGAAAAGTACGTGAGTAGTACTGTACATGTACCTAGAAGAATATTTTGGCAAAATGCAATATTTCATCTCATGAACAGGACAAAACATCCCCAAAACCATTTGAACATGTTTACAAAGTTTCAAATGCATCCAGTGAAAACCGTGGAACTAATTGATTACACCAGAACAGGGAGTAATATTACTGAAATAGAATGCACGAAATCGATCAAGTTCAAAGTGTCAAAGTTTCGGGTACATTCACTCAAAGCTCCAGGACTAATTATACTTGAGTTCCAGTGGTACACTATAATTCATGATGAAAATGGCAAAGTCCAAAACATTATAATTTGACAAAAATTTATATTTCATCTCAGAAATACCAGGTGCACATCTTCAGAGCATGTTTAATAATCTTGCAAAGTTTCAGAAATGTGCACCAAAAACTCTAGCACTAGTTCATTAGACAATTTAGGTGTGACAAGCAGACAGACGGACAGACAGACTGACTAACACTTAATGCCTCCTGGCTACATCTGAAGGCATAACATTATACATGTAATTAATATGAAATAGTTTGTCCATGCAGTCTGAGAATTACCACAGTCATGACAGTTGTGGTCAGGCTCTATAATCACATACATGTATCCTACCGATGCATGGAAAACGTTAGCCACAACTGTTCCTATCAATAACCTTCGGATGATAGTCACAACTGGCGTTCATTCAGGTACTCATCGATAAAGCTTCTGGGAAGCTAACTCCTCTTCTGTGCTATTAAAGCTTGGAAAAGAAATAAGTTGTACAAGAGCCGTTTTCACATCGACCCCGACTTTCCCCATGTTACGGTAGACGCCATATTGTAGAGCTGCGCATGCGTAGTGGCCCAAATACACGCAATATGGCGTCTACCGTAACATGGGGAAAGTCAGGGTGGATGTGAAAACGGCTCTTGTACAACTGATCACCAGCGCCGGAAACTTTAATAAAAGCGACAAGCGTGGAAAAGAAGGAATTAGCTTCCCGAGAATAACAGGTAAGGAGCATCAAAATGAACTTTTATACGGTACGGGTTATAACACACGGAGATGAATGAACGCCAGTTGTGACTATCATCCGAAGGTTATTGATAGGAACAGTTGTGGCTAGGAAAACGTAATTGCAAACAGATAGGACGCTGGCTATTAATCTCTTGTGTTGCATTTGCCGCATGCACCAAATTGACCACGTATGATGATGATATTTGCATAATATAATGACAATAAAACTCACATATACTGGTATTGAAAGCAGCACCAATAACATTTCAATGACCCGGTGGCACATTATTGGCAGAACAAGTTATTCGTTATCAAGCGTGGGCGCATGACCAGACGACAGTGTCACCACAGCCGAAAATGAACGATTTTCAGCATATCGATGACAGGTATGGTTACTGGTGTCTAGTCATTTTTTGATGGAGAGATATCGTACTATATTGTCATCAAATGTAGGGTTATTATTTCAAGTTGACAGAAATTTTAAACACTTTTACGGCGACAGGTGTTTTTAGGTGTTGATGGACAGTCCATGGTAGGTATTAGCATCGAATTATAGTGTGAGGAAATGAGCACAAAATGAACACGTGGAAACTTACTACCTGCCTCATGTATCACTGACTCATTCATCTCTCGATTCCTTTCACTTGTGTGTGTTTAAGAGGAATATGAACCATTAATAGTTTATTCTCTGTCTGTCTGATATTACGACAGTCCATGGTATCATACTTGGAATGATCGACAGTCCATGGTAGGTCAAAATAGGTCAGTCCGAACTCACGTGAACCGTGTAACCTTGGCCACTAACCCTGTAACCGAATATATGAATCATTCGAAAATCTGGTACAGATCATTACCGATGACATGATTATCGACCAGTAGTGCCATGAATATTCCATATACGGGGTGACTAAGTCACTGATTCGCCAAATGGACTGTTGCCAAGACAAATGGTAGGCCTAGCTACCATGGACTGTCAACATATCTGATATACAATCATATGTTGCCTCATTATAACATTGCAGCTGGTCAATTCCATGCTACTTGGGACATGAAGCCAAAAAATAAAATCTTGAGAATGTGCCACAATGAGATTGTTTTATAATGGTGATACAGTATAGAGATAAAATCTAAAAATTCAGTAAGATTGCCGCAGAATTTTCCAACCTGGGGTGTTTTGCAGTTCCAGGATAAAATTTTCTTATTTTTGCTTTCAATTATCTCACAAAATTGGTTAGATTTTATTACCATTGTTTAGCTGCAGAATGGAGGATTTCTTTTTTTATTTACATTAATGGTTAATAGTGTCTTGGAAAATCATAAAAAAATTCAGCAGGTATTTGTAAATATTGTCACACATTGTAAATTTTGCATGAAGTCACAGTTATGTAACGCGAGTGACGATAAATGCTACTTTTTCTTTTATTAGACAAAAAAATTCAAGTTTAATTGAGCTACTTCTTTCATTGCTTCTGTCAGTTGTCATGAATATATGACCATAGTTTTGAGTTCCTACACCATGTGACTTCTTCCAGTGGTAGCGCCAAATCTAGTAACGCGAGTGACAATGTAACGCGAGTGACGGAGTGTAACGCGAGTGACGCTATCTGGTGGAAGTTACTATTTTCAAATTCCAATGTTTATTAAGTCATGACATGCTGGATAGGGTGGGACAGAAAAATAAATACTTTAAACATGTCAATATATAAATGCCAAAGAAAAATACCCAGAATTCTTGTGATCCTGCCAACACTGCATGTGCTTCCTGTCGTCTGCTATTTGGTTATCAATACATCTCAAATTGCGTCCAACTTTGAATTGTGTAGTCCATCATTTCTTAGTCGAAATAGCATTTGGAACATGAGTGTTGGAGTCCTGATGATTCACTCAACTAAATTCCATGGAATTATTTAGGTATATTTGCAAACAAAGCTGAAAATTCACTAGGGTTAGTTAATAGGCCAGCATTTTAGCCGAGTTCATTTCGACCAAGGGATATATTTCGGAATTTTGGCAGTTCCTTCATCGTTCATTATTTTATGGTTGACCAATCGATATTAGTGAGTTTATATGCAGTTGCATTGTAATTGAATTAACTAGGAGTAGGAGTTATACCAATTTATAATATCTGTATTACTATCACAGCTACATTCCTCTTTTATACTTTATTGAAAATTTTCCAAGCTTATGCTTTCTCAATATAAATACATATACATGTTTTCTTCTCTCCAGTTTTGCATTTTTTTAAATCTAATAGTACTCTATTCTCATAGCTTAAATTTTCTGTTAAAATGACAACATGTACCTTAATTTATTTTTGAAAATATAAATGTTTTATTTATTTGACATAATTCTCTGGTTTGTATTTTTGATTTCAAAAATACCTTTTGAAATTACTTTTAATTATTTATCAAACGATATTCATCATGGGAGGTCTTTTTCATTCCAGACTCAACTGGAATTCGAGTTTGATGCTCTGACCAGTCATTTAGGTCTCGGAATGTGGCATCTCGTGTTCAAATGTTAGCAGTGTTGTGATCTACAATGTCTCCCGTAAAACAATTTGTTTTACACCCTCACTATTAAAAATTCAAAGTGCTTAATGGAAGCAACATCAAGTGAGTCTCTTCACTGCACTAATTGACTAAAGGGACTATGCGTGTTCTTGACAAATATTCTGCAGTTGGGACAAAACTATGACATCACAGGTGTCATTTGATGACTGGGATATTGGTACTCTCCATGTGAAGGATTGGTGTCTGGTGAAGTACGACCAAGATGTGTACCCTGGTGAAATACTCAGTATCATCGAGAACGAGTATTTCATGTCCGTAATGATCCGTACAGAAGCCAGCAATACCTGGAAGTGACCTACACACTGATTCTTTTTATTACCACCGGGAACAAATTTTTAGAAAGTTAGATGGTCCAGTTCCTTTAAACAGTTGCTCGTCTTTCACATTTCCAGAACTTCCTTAGCGTGTTAAATGCACATCCTTTTCTGAGATGAACATACAGTGTACAAGGTTCTGTTCAGTTATACTGTATCTGAGATCTGTTTTTTATGGCACAACATAATTTTATGGTTTTGTGGTGTTTAATGTTCACTAACATTCAAACTTTGGTATCCTCAACTGAGAGGTAACATGAGTGACGTAACGCGAGTGACGACACATTGAAGTTATTTGAGCAAGCTGTTACACACTGGGACAACTTAGTGAATTCCTAATTGCATTGTTATTTCAAGAGGTCTACAGGGTACTAACAGATCCACTAAATTGCCATCTGTGTGTAAAGGCTTGAGCTTAATTCAAGAATGAAGTTATGGCTAAAATTTCCATGTCCTTTTTGCTGTAACGCGAGTGACGAGTATGCAAACTGAAATTAAATAGAAGTTTTAAATGCAATTACAGCACTTTAAATTTGTATGAATACTTTGGGGCCTAAGTTGTCTTTATGCATTATGTGTGTATGTATACTTTCTTTGTTGGAGGCAGGTGAGGTATAATATAACCAAAATGGTGCAAAAATGTAACGCGAGTGACGTGGAATTGACCAGCTGTTATCCGGCTTCAATATGTGAAGTGATCCAATCTACAGTTCATGGTCGCATGACACATGGACTGGTGCATTCACCTACAATCATACTTGTCTATTCAGTAGGGTGAGTGATCATATAACTACATGTATCTGGCATGTTTTCATGTAATATTTACCAAATTATTCATTATTCTATTTGGCATTTTCTTTTAATCGTGGGAAAATATAGTACATATATATATAAAATTATGTCAGTTATCACTGGGTCAAAGTAATCTCCTACATGTAGGTTAAAAGATGGGGCAAAGTGAAAATATGCAAAACAGTTGCTGACCAGCTGAAATCACGGGTCACTGCATTGGCAGGATATTCTTTGTTCTCTCAATAATGTGCAAGTGAGTCAGTAACATAGAACCATCCACAGATTGTACCTCACAATTTCACCAGTCATTACAATAAATTTGATTACATGGACACACTATATAGATAGTGTCCTCTATCATTTTGTCGACTTTCCATTGTGCTACCATAACCTGTCAATTATGTGTTGATCCTGTTGTCAGACAGTGTTCAAGATTTTTTTCTTCATAAATCTGCCAATGAGTAAGAATGGACCTGAGAGTTTCGCAGTGTTTCATTCAATATGGGCATGTATCAGAATATCTGTAAATGAATATCCAATAATATGCCTGTACATGTACATTTAGTTTTATATTCATCAGAATGAGCTGTTTACTAATTCAATCTGATAATACTTTAATTTGAATCTATACCAAAATGTGTCATTGGAGTGGGAAGTACTGTTTATTGGCTGGCCCTTAATATCATCTATTTCATACCAGAATGTAACTTTTTGTCTGTTGTAAATGTATTTCTATTTTGCTTAGTTTGCAAATGTGAATGATTCGTGATAACAGATTTGGTCTCTGGTCGGACTTGAACCGACATCTTCTCATGACCCACAACTGGGTCGAGATATGTAATACCTTATACTACAAAGACTTCATAATGTACCATGATCATTCAGGTTACAGCTGCGGGCAACTTTATTTATCGAAAGTGTAAAACTTTTGGCTGTATATAATTAAATGCATAGACATGTACAGTACATTTACAGCAGAAAGTATCAAATATTCTACACATACATGCTGCATAAGTTTCTTCAGTGTAGTTTGCATATCTCACTTCATCATCTTCAATAAGCAAGTTCAGTACATCATGAACCTCTGTTCATTGTCATACAAAAGGGATTGGAGCATATAGGTTGGGGGGGGGGTATTTTCAAGTGGGCCACCAAAGTCTCATACATCATGAACTGCTGTTAACTCTTTATTAAAGCATTCTGGTTGTTGATGCAATAGGCTCAACTGCTCTGTCTCCTCCCCCCCCCCCGACCCCCCCGCCCCAACCTCTTCCTTCACCTATTGTTCCCTATCCATGACAGCTGAGCATAGGAGACAGCTAGGGTAAGGTGTCCTCCTTGTCTGGGGTAAAGCATATACCAGATATCTACAAAATTGTTAGGGTTAGAGGGTATGGATTGAAGCATACAGGTTTCCCAGTGGACCACTGAAATTCTCATACATCTAAATTGTTGATACGACACTCTCACTTGCCATTTCAACCATGACCGTGTATGGGGTTCATCGCATAGTGGACATGGCTGGTGAAGATGTTGCCTCATAATGAATCATCTGTGATGTTTGTTAGAGCATTGTTCTGAAAATGAGGGCACTGTTTACCTGAAATGTCAGCTTTAATTTCCTGAGACAGCAGTGAGAGTTTTCACTCAGAACAGAAAAACAAAACATCAAATAGACACAAAAGTTTGCACATGCACCTCTAATCAGGGCATGAATTTACCATAAATCTTTGCTAGACCATCGGGCTGGTATATTTCATTACACTGAGCTGAAATTCTTGAATTACAACCAGCCAGTCGGGCTGGTTAGCTAGCTTCAGAACAAAATTCAACCAGACAAGTTCTAAATTCACCAGCCACGGGCTGCCGGGCTTGTGGGAATTTCGAGCCTTGCTAATTCAGCATATGGGGAATGTAACCGGGAAAGAAACGAAAAACAGACATAAGGTAGAGGAGCAATAACAAATTACCATTTTTGACTGTTATTGGGAGTTCTGGGAATGTCACTATCAATCCACAAATAAAATATTACAATAGCCCACTGGTCTATACCCTTACCGAATTGCAGCAGATCTCCAGCATAGTTACAGTATGTTCCCAGCATGGAATAGCAGCATGGTCCCAGCATCCTGCCAGTACATGCTGCAACCATGCTGGAGAATTTCCCATTGAATATAACCTGGCTGCAGCATGGTTCCAGCATGTTTCAATTATTTAAATTATGCTGCATCCATGCTGGAATATAGCAGCATGATCACAGTATGACAGCCTCAATTTGCCCAAGGTCATGCTGCACTGCAGCATGGTAGTTAAAGCCTGCACATGACCATGCTGCACCCATGCTGCATTTTTGCAGTATGGTCCCAGTATGACAGGTACAGGCTGTGCAGAGCCATGCTGCATCCATGCTGCAATTCTTCCAGTATGGCTGCAGTATGGTATTGACAATGTATATTGCTATCATACTGCAGCCATGCTGCAAATGTGCAGTATGGTTCCAGCATGATAGTTACAGGCTGTGCCGGGCCATGCTACATCCATGCTGCAATTCTCCCAGCATGGTTCCAGCATGGTATTGAGAATGTACATTGCCATCATGCTGTACATGTGCAGTATGGTTCCAGCATGATAGTTACAGGCTGTACCGGGCCATGCTGCAATTCTCCCAGCATGGTTCCAGCATGGTGTTGAGAATGTACATTGCCATCATACTACATCCATGCTGCACATGTGCAGTATGGTTCAGGCTGTGCCGGGTCATGCTGCATTCATGCTGGAATTCTGCAGCATGGTTCCAGCATGGTAGCTATAGCCCATACAGAGGCATGCATGCTGCAGCCATGCTGGGATTTTGCAGCATGGTAACTATAACCTACAAACATGGGAGACTTGTACAATGTTATAGCTCCACTGCATGGACACAGGTGGTGGAAGCCATTGAATTTGTTGTCTGCACAAATAGTAAAGCTAACTTTAGTTTTCTGGCATATTTTGTAAATATGTTGGGTTGTAATATACTTTTTCCTATCCATGTATATACCATGTTTCACATATCCAGACATCAATAAATACTTCAAGATGGACCATTGAAACAAAGGGATTTATATTCCAGACAAATATGAAGTTTATGTACATGCAGGGAACTGTAACTGCACTCACCTTCAAGTTTCCAAGTACATGTACTTCCATGGTTATACATAAGAATATAGAGATAATACAATGCAAATAGCTCTTGTCTGTGTACTTTGGCACACCCTACAATCTTTCAGGCAACCGTGTTCGAAGTACTGGTTAGTAGTTATTCTGATTTGAATTCTGGCTCTAAACTTGCGAGCTGACCTGATTTCTGATTGGTAGAGAATAACCGGCGCAATAGTTCATTCATATCATGGGACGGCTACATGTACATGTAGGTCAGCCATACAGCAGCATGGTTGCAGCACATGCTGGCAATGCAGTATGACCATGAAGCATGGTCAGATTATGTCTGAGTGAATCTAGTATAACACCAGCCTGCATTTGCAGCATGGTTGCAGTACATGCTGCGAGGCAGTATGGTGAAATTCTGTCAGAGTAAATCCAGCATGGTCACAGCATGGATACCCAGCATGGTTCCAGCATTGCAGTATATCTAGTATTTTATCAAAGTGATTCCAGCATGACTGCAGCATGGAAACCCAGCATGATTCCAGCATATGCTGCAAATCCAGCATGATCCCAGCATGAATGCAGCCCATGCTGCACTGCAGTCCATGCTGCAATTCCGTAAGGGTAGGAAGCTGTATTTCATCCTTGAACTGGTATTATTCACAAATATGCCTTAAGATCGCTTGACAGTCAAACATATGGACCTGTAGTGCTCAAATTGTGTCAAAATCATTGAATGGCATCTGTAAATGCAAACACATTGGAAGCAGTATGTACTATATTACGATCTGATGTCAGGATTGATTGACATGATTGAAGAATAAATTATATCTTGCATAATGCATGAAAATGACAGAGAGCTGAAAAATCCCCTCCCCAATCCCACATACATTTTTCTGCGACAGATTATATGAATTTGCATTATTCTGATAATTTCCGGTTCTAAAAAATTTGATCACCCCTTGATCTTTTGCTGGAAATTTTCACTTTCTGTGACTATATAAGTTATTAGGGAAATGACTGTGGTAGTACTAACTGACAAAGAATCACACCTTCGATGTGAATTACAAAAGTGGATTGCCTTTAACCACCAATAATGTGTGACTCACTGGGCAAATGGACATCAACACCATTGTAAAAACAGCCATTGTAGCGATATATTCTATTATAAACGGTACCAAAATCTTGTCATTATTTCATCTGTCAGTCATATCAGAAATGATGTTAGCAACATTTCAAATGATGATGACATCAAAAAATAATACGAAGCTGCGCATCTGAAAACCATACAGCTCTGAGCATCAACTGATGTGGTTATTCATTGAAACGATGCTGTATATCAAGTTTCATATAGAACACTTTTGGTATCAGAAATATATATCATTAAAGATGCCCACGAAGGTTTCCAGGGAAACTGGTTTGGTTACCGGTATTCCATTGAAGTTTCTTGGTGCATCAATGATCTATACCAAGTTTCACAATGAACAGGAAAATGGTACCCGAGATACACCAGATTAATGGTTCCGCATAAATTAAAGATGGCCGCCAAAGTTTCCAATCAATCCGGTGAAGATTTGGCAGGGTTCTGGGTCACGAGCATATGGATGTGCACTGCAAGTTTTGTGTGCCTAGGATAAGTCGTTCTAAAGATATCATGGTAACAAGAAAGCTGTGATAGTTTCGCATAAATTAAAGATTGTCGCCAAAGTTCCCCACCAATCGAGTCCAGATTCAATGGAGTTCTGGATCATGAGCATATGGACGCGCACTGCAAGTTTGGTGTGCCTAGGCTAAGTCGTTCTAAAGATATCTTGATAATGAGATAGGTGTGACGGACAGACGGGCAGACAGACGTACATGACAATGACAATTCCCTTCGGCCAAATACCGGTATGTGAGTCTGTCCTGGATGGCAGATGAAAATAGTAAATGAGTGGTACCCTTTATATGAGAATACACCTTATACTCATAATCTATGTGAAATGCATATTGTACAAAGGTGAATATGGTATACTGGTTCATTCATTATTCCGATATGACGATCTATTCTTGTGAAACAAACTTGGTATTGCAACGAGGGAGGACTATCATTTTCATCATCAATTCAAACAATGTTGGAGATTTTTATTTCGGTACTACATAAGAGGTCAAGCAACTCGGTACGGTAATTTAGTATTTCCCGTAGCTATAATTAGCAAGGACAGTCTACATGTAGTTCACTATTTGGCATATTTGAAACTTCAACCTTGAATTAGCATTGGAAGTAGAGTTCTTGTCTTGTCAAACATGTACGTAGATGTGTGAATCAATGGTGTGTACACAGTCATTGTGTACTCAGTACTGGGGTTTCATGTAGAGGATTGCAGGCCAATTTAAAACAAGAGCCCAAGGGGCTTCAATATACGCCCGTATATCTGGAATTACATTGGTTCAAATTTCAAGGTTGTTTAATAGCCTTGATTTCAATTGATCTAGCAATTCAGAGAAAGGTCTACAATTTTTTGCTTACATGTATGAGAATGTAACATATATCACATCTTATATTGAATGATAAACTAAAATGAGCTTAACTCTTGGTAACTAGATGACCTTGAAGGAAGAGCTGAGAGCTCACATATCCCTCACTGAAATCGGCAATAGTCAAACACAAGAAAATAGTAGTTTCCCTGCAAATGGATTCCTATCAGACGAGAGAATTTTTCATGAAGGAAGAAGAAATTGATGAAGTAAACCTTTGCTCTTGAGTTAATAAACAGGTGTGAAGTTCATAAAGGATTATTCTCCCCATTAAATTAGTAAATGTATGGTTTTTATTTCATAACAGTTTAACTAAATGAAGCGTTTCAAACATGGGAGACAACTCCACAGGACAATACCATATAAATGCAGGGAAAAGAACTTCGAATATTCCAACAATATTCCAACACATTTAGTCAGCTAAGCTTGATTCAGTTTTGGGGGACTGCGACCTAGACCTTTGACAAATTGATCTCATATGTATGGCTCCATTTTGCCATGCGAGTAAGGTGTACTCAAAGTTTGGTACCAATCCATACCTTGAAACTAGAGCTATCGCATGGACGACAAATGTTAATGGATGAATGGACAGAACGCAACATCGCATTACACGACCTCGTCTTCGACAGGCATATGTAAATGTGACTCTTAATGATTTCTGATTTTGGGGTCACAGTGACCTTGACCTTTGACCTTGACCACAATTTTGGTACACAACACATTGTCTTCCCTCAATCTATCAATGCACACAAAAAATCATGATTTTTAATGATTTCCTGATTTTGGGGTCAGAGTGGCCTTGACCTTTGACCTTGACCTTTGACCTAATTTTTGGTACGCATCACTTCATTTCCGCCTATTGAACCCACTCACAAAAAATTAGAAATTTTTAACGATTTCCTGATTTTTCAATCACACTGCCCTTTGACCTCTGCCTCTGGCCTTGACCTACATTTAATATGCAACACATCGTTCCCCCCGCTAGGGCATCCACTCACGAAAAATTAGAACTTTAGATAGAAAACTGTCAACGATCAATGATTTCCTGATTTTTGGCAACAGTGACTTTTGACCTCTGACCTCAACCTCAATTTTGGTACACGACACATCGTCTCCACCTGGCGTATCCACTCACAAAAAATTGCAACTGTGGATAGAAAACGTTCAGAGATATAGACCGGACACGAACACTTCAGTGATTTTCTCTTTTTTAGGCCAGTGACCTTTGACCTGTGACCTCGACCTTCATTTTGGTACGTGACACACCGTCTCCCCGTAGGGTAGCCACTCACCAAAAATTGGAGCTGTGGATAGGAAACTGTTCCAGATATAGACCGGACACGAGAATCGGACAGACGGACGGAAACCGCCATCACATAATACGACCGCCTTTTGGGCGGGCGTATAAAAAAACTATGGAGTCAAATACATGTATTTATTTTATGCCAATTACTGTCAGATTGTTAATCTGGAATATTTCTCAATTAGTCAGTGGTTTGCTCTGCATGTACTCCATCTATTTGGTGTTTTACAGAAGAATGACTATTTGTATGCCTGAACTGTATTACCGAACGCAATTTTATCTAAAACATGGTTTATACCTGAGCATGGTTTTGAGGATTAGAATTGTCTCCCCTGATGTGATTAATTAATTGAATACCTCTCTTGGAAAGTCTGTTTCTCTTTGTGGTACAAGCCACCTCATTCAAACTTGACTATGATATCGTTGAACTGTGTCGCCTTTATTTTGGAACAATATTGCCAAGGACCTTGAAGGTTGAAAGAATGATGTATCATTGAGTTACGGAAGTTTGAAATCATTTGAGAAAACATGAGTATTGTTCCCTCCATCAGGGCTGGGAGAATTGAGAGTAGCTTCCCCAACAGTCCCGTGTGTGTGTACCTCTGACAGATCAGGGTAGGGCATTTCCCTTCAACTGTGCCGATGCTTCAATGGCCCCACAGTGGTGCAGTTTCCTAATTTGATAATTAAATTGCAAACATGATAAAGATACAAACTTACTGGCATGATGTACAGTAGATGAGAGAACGAGACTGATCCTGGTATCCTGGAATATCGCTGGTTTACACTTCCCAGTCCCCCGTGATTCCAGATACATGCACTGCAGTCTGAATCTCACCAGCATGTCTGAGTTGCTACTTGTCATACTGCTCGATATATAGTGAACAGCTTTCAACTGGCTACTGACAGAAAGTAGGAAAATATGATTCATTACAATGTATATTTGGAATTAAGGAGTAACAAGTAGTGAGTTTATAATCATCTAGGCATCCAAGAAAAATCGACCGACTACCTAGCCCAGCTAAATAATTCCCATTTAGCCCGGCCATGTGACTCGGACCATATAGGTACATGGACCTGAATACCTGGGGCATGAGAACCAGCGATATTGCGGGATATCGGCATATATCAACATTTTGCCATGTACATCATGCCAATCAAGTGCTTCTTGATCCTATTTAATTTTCAAAATTGTCACAGCTACACATGTATGTAAATGCCACAACATGTACTGTAGTCAGGTGGCTTAGGGTCATTTTTCAAAATTACCGTTACAGGCCGGATAAAAGCGCCATATTTTGCATGATGCTTTCTTAAGGGCTACTGATAACCTTCAGCCTAGGAGCCATCTTGACTTTCCTATAGAATTCACGTGAAACACAAAAATCCAAGATGGCCGCCACAGATGATAAAATATCGATTTTCTTGCTCTCTGTGTCTTAGGAAGGCCAAATTGCTATCATATTATGGCTTACTGAGGTGTTTGAATCCGATTTGCTACAAATGTACACATTACCAGCCCTATAGCTAATTATTACCAGCAACTGAACCCTACCCAGAATCGGGGTAGTTTGAGTCTATTAATTGCATTCTTGGGAAGATCGGGGGAGGGGTGTTCGCTACCTATCTATTTTCGTTACTCCTCGGGCTAGACGACCGAAACTTTCTATACTATATACTTTGGCCAACGGCTACCATAAAATGATTTCAAAAAAATCAAGATGACCATCATGATGACATCACGGTGACGTCATCTGGTCGGAAGACATTTTTCCGCCGATGTTTTCTCAGCGATTTTTCTCTTAAAATACCATTGCGCTGGAGAATGATTATTTAGGCTAAATAAATTAGTTTTATGCACTTGTGGGCAAGAAATGTAAGAAAGAATGGATGGAAAACAATGACAAATGCTATTTTCTGAGGGCACCTCATTGCAACCGTTTTGAATTTAGCCATGATCTTTACACTCAGATGTAGACGACCGACCAAGGACGCCAAATGTAACTTTTGATGGCATTGTTTGTTAAAATGGGTACCCATGCTAAATGAGTTCTTTGTGCGGTAGAGTTCAAGGTGGAAGGGAATAATATACTATGGAATATTATATTGAGCTAATTTTTAGCCCATTTCCATAATTCTAGTGATTAACCATCATGCGTTAATTCAAAATGGCGATCATGTGGGGTTACCTGTCAGTCACACCTCTACAGTTTGTTCATATAATATGCATTATTCTCTCATCATTGTGAAAATTTGTTAACATCAATGGATCTCACATCAAAGTCTAACTCCTTACATCTATTTAGAATCTGTTTGCATAATTTTCAGCTCAAAATATGATGGTTTAATTCAAAATAGCGAATCTGGGGTATTCTGAAAATCACACTTGTTCATGTTGCTCGAGTAGTTCAAAGCATTATTCTTAGCTCACTGGGCAAATTTATCAAAACCGGGGGTTCTCTATGCATAGCCTGAAATCTTCTGTCCGTTTTGAATCTATTTACATATCCCTATGATCCATATTTGATGGTGAAATTCAGAATGGCGGTCATATGAGGTCATCTGAAAATCAAACGTTTCATGTTGCTCGTATAGTTTAAGCCATTATTCCTAGCGCATTGCCCAAATTATCGAAACCGAGAGATCTCTGACCATAGTGGAATATCTTGCACCCATTTCGAATCTATTTACATATATCTAAGATTAAGAATTGATGGTCAAATTCAAAATGGTGGCCATATATAGGGTCATCTGAAATCATTCGTTTTCAGGTTGCGCGTATAGTTCATTGCAATATTCTTGGCTCATTTTTCAAATGTATCAGAACCGAGAGATTTCGGAACATGGCCTGACATCTTACACTCATAATAAATCTATTTACGTATGCCTGAGATATGGTGAAATTCAAAATGGCGGCCATATGGGGCCATTTGAAATCATACTTTTTCATGTTGCTCATATTGATCAAGGCATTATTCTTGACCTCACATCATAGCCAAATACCTTGTGTCCATTTTTAATCTAATTGCTTGTCTTCAGATTAAAAACGATGGTTAAATTCAAAATGGCGACTACAAGGAGCCATCCGAAAATGCCTGATTTTTTTCATGTTACTCGTATAATGCATGTTATTATTTTCAGACAAGGTACAAACTTGTTTAAATTGAGCAGAATAACAGCATAGCTTATCACATTTTATTCTGTTGGCATAATCTTCTGCTGAGAATACAATTGTTAACTTCAAAATGATGACCACGTGGGTTCATATGGGACTCATATTTTCATTTTGCTTGTATAATTCAAGGTATTGTGTTTACATGGGAGTTGAAAGTAACAATTTCTCAAAGTCAAGTCTATTCACAATACAGATCGATCTGTCTATTTATGGACCTAGTTTGACTCTATTCCTATAATCATCAGCTAGAAAATTAATTCAGGAATTCAAGATTGCAAACATAGGGTCATCCGAAACTCTTGCTTAATTTAGTCAATGTTACTCGTCAAATTCAAATCGATTATATTTAGCTCAAAGCAGATATTGCTACAACTGAGCTGTTTCACACTTCGGTTGGTCATTTTACATTTTACGGTTAAAACGTCCAATCAGATGTCCCTTTTGTACTATTCTCTGTATGCGCATGCATGCGCAGATGGACGGCATTTCCACTACATACCAGTCGGACTGTATGACACATCACCTCACACGACCCATTGGGACCACGGATGGTGCACCTAGACCCCAAAAGGTACATCCCACATCTGCCTATGCACCACACTTGCGCAGTCAGAATTTTTCAGCGAAATTCATTCAATAACCTCGGGACACCTCCATCGTACTCCACAGCATGAGACAGAAAAAAGGTCCATGGGTGGGTTCCCAATGGGCCTATTTGGCTGGACATAGAAGTATAGTCGGGGACCCGCCCTGTAGTACTTGAGACGTATCAGGGTATTTTCAACCTTTCCTATTATACTGACTCGCGACCAATTGGATAAAGTGCCAGCCTTTGGTGTCCGCATTGCTGGTTCTACTCCCACCAGGGTCATGGGATGTAGGTTGACTATCTGAGATCAAGCTCTCCGTATCAGTAGATAGACTCTCAACAGTCTCTGTTTCGGTATCAGTCGGAGGACTATCATCAGTCTCGAAGGCTATTCCTATGTATGGGGATTTTCCTTCTCTTGCTGGCTAGAGAGGCTATAACATATATGACTAGAACCTTGACGTGACAAGATAGGATTGATCTCTAAGGTCAATTAACCTCCGGACATTCCCGGAGATGACCGAACATTCCCAAAGATTCCCAGTAATTCAAGCGGATCAACTGCTCCATCAATATTGACGTGACTGGGAAGCCAGTTCACATTGACCCAGGGACTTATCAACCGGTACCCGAAGTGACTGCATCACCACCGGAAGTGATCTTTGATCCGGACGTGACCTCGGAACGGAAGTGACCGTTGACCCGGAAGTGACCTTTGATCCGCAAATGACATCAGCTTCGGCCACATGACGTCATCAGCCTCAGCCTTAGTGCGCGAGAATTTCACCTTTATATACTACTCCAATATCTCGAAATTCGTCCTCCAGCGGTAAAAAGTAAATGCAATTATGGTAGTATATTGGAAGCATTGCTATGCATGCCCCAAACCAGGTTAAATGGCCCTAGGATGTTTACTTTGGAACTATGTGGCCAAACATAAATTCAACATTTTATCATATATGTCGGCCATCTTGGATTTTGAAAATCCCGAAAAAATTCAGGAGGGCTCCTAGGCTAAAATTGAATAATAAGCATAAAGGAAGCTACTTGCCAAATTTGGTGCTTTTATCCGCTTTGTAAACGTAATTTCGCTAAGCCACCTGACTACTGTAGGTATAGCAAACTATACCTCTCTGTCTGTGTATTTGCAGTTCCCTCCCAGCTGACTGAACCATCCTCAGATACTACATGTGCTGGCCAAAAAGTGAAAGGTGAGTAGCCCTGAAAAATGTTGGTCAAACATGTTTAGAAAAATATAAAGTTAAATAGATGTATGTTAATATACCACTTATGAAACAATTGATTGTACAAAATTAACAAATTTTGAACCATCGTGGTCAGGTTAACAATTAATTAATGGTTTATGCATAAATAGAGCTACAAAATCGTGCCTCAGGTGTTGTGTTTCCAACTCTAGAATTTTTTTAGTTTGGAAACCAGTTTCTACCATCAGACCAAACTTTTAGATTGAAGGCAAGTGATACTGGCTGTGTGATTGTGGCAGTAATTAAAGGTGAAATGCAAAGGTTTTACATTTTCCTTTTTATATTCTTGATGGGCCATTTAATTGAGATGTCAGCTTATCTACTTCATTTGATTTTATTTGAAGTATTTTGTCTCCTGGAGGCTTTTGAAAAGTGCTTCGAACTTAGTATCTCAAGCCCGGCAGATTTCAGAAATGAAATCCACATCGCTTATCTGCCCTTGTTTGACGCTGGTTTGTGCTGTCACATCAGACCACCTGACTGGTCATCAATACTTGTAACGTTCAGTCTCTGGGCGGCTGGTCTGATGTGACGTCACACTCAAGGAAAGATAAGCGATGTTTTGTAAATCTGAATGCAGCTGGCCTAGGGATACCAACTTTTAAAAAGATTCTAGCAGACAAGATACATGTAATTCAAATTCCAAGTGAAGTTGATATTCGGGTATTTCTATCATTATTCATGAAAACTTTAAGGCAGTAAACAAGAAAACAGGCTTCAAATTTTAATAACCATGGCCACCAACAGCCCACACAATTCAGAAAGTCACCTTGACAAAAATAATGTCATATTAAAATAATTCCCATTTAACACCATGTTAAATATTGCTGAGGTGAACTGATTATGCGGTATTTATCTCGGCAATTGCTGATTGCTGAGGTGAATTGTGTGGGCTGACAAAGGCCATTGTAATTTGGCGGGTTTTTGTGGATACAAACACAGCATGTGTATCCACATTTTGAAAATCACCAAAAACTTGGTTTTCCAAAAATGTGGATACGTATACTATAATGGCGATGTATCCACTTCTTATTAACATTGTAATGACTGCTATACTTTATAATTCATCGATATAAAAGTCGTACGATTTTGAAAAGTTCTCTCGCAACTTCGGATTCCTCGAGACGAAGCTAAAAAAACTAACTCCAACGAGTTTTCGGCGTCGATCTGTTGACAGTAAAACAGCAGGAGGTACTTACGATATGTTAGACTGAACTACTAGAAACTTATCACTCAAACAATCGTATTGTTCGACTGAGTTTTATGAGTGAAAGTTGAGATGGATGGGAAAGAGATGCTATTATTTCGCGGAGCTTGTTGTTGCTTTTGTCAGCCATGTTGGAGACTTGTAGAGTCCAGTTTTCTGATTGATTGAATAATAGCTGGGCGGGGCTATTACGCAGATTTCAGCCAATCAAACTTTTCCTTACTCTTCACCTGCAGTTGATGTAAAATTTGGACTTCCGATTGTTTGAAGTTTCTTGGGACATATAGTATCTCTTTTCCATCAATACGAGGAGAAAAACAACTATGTACTCTTAAAATCTCTAAATTATAATTAACCGAATTCAGAAGAATTCATGCCACACATGCAAGTATTTCCGATTTCGATTTAGCCCTGGAAAGTCGGGCGAGAAATTGAACAAAAAATGTTGGGACGGCGCTTCACCCGGTCAAAATGTTTCCTAAACATTTCTCTAATTTAGGTTTTAAAAGTTAGAATCGAATATTTACTTCTATAGAGGTGTTTACATTGCAAATAAGATGTGGATACATCCCTTATATAGAATGTGTATCCACATTTTTGAAAAAATAGTTGATTTTACGTCTCGCGAAAATGTGGATACACTTCCTATATAGGTGATGTATCCACAAAAATCCGCCAAATTACCGTTACGCCGGATGCCCTACCTACTGGCCTTGATGCCCGCTGCTAATTTTCAAGTAATTTCATTCCAGTCAGGTCTTTGTGCCCTTAATTCCACCAAATTGACCTTGCCCTAAAATTTCCCAAGTTCGAAGCCTGCGAAAATGTACAAATAATGATAAAGACATTTTTTTTTTACATTTTGTTCATTGTACAGCCAGAAATTTGCTAAGAAATGCCAGATGGTTAAACATTTTAAAGTTTTACTCTATTGTAAAAATCGCTATTTTGGCAAAGAAAACTGCTTTAAAAAATTTAATTCCTACAAAGTAGGCTACCATTTGCAAATTGTCCGGTAATGAGTGAGTCAGTCTGCAGTCCATCCGAATCCTTTCGTCGGCAAAACGCAGCAAGGAAGCAATCAGAGATTGCTCAATTATATGCCCCCCCCCCTTCCGCTTTAATCCGACACTGCTCCACCATTGTTCTGTTTTGTATTGGTCTGTGGAGGCCTAATTTGGCTAATTATAAAAATTCTGTTTCAGTCACCTTTTTCGGCATGCCTCGCATAATACATGTACATATTCCACCCGGGACTTTCGCCAAATTCAAAAATGTGACCTGGTTATGAGACCTACATTCCTTGGGAGTATATTGTGGTGAAATTATGAAGCGATCATGAACTTTGAATTTTGCATCCAATTCACTCTTTTTGGGGCAATTTCATACTTCTGGACCTATGTGATCTACTTTGGAATGTGCTTTGGACAAATAAATATATCCCATTCATTTAGGTTTGATGAACAAAAGGCCATAACTCTTGAAAATATAACCGAAAGCAGAGAAACTTCACGCTGCACACTACTATGGGGTACTGACCACATATCATGCAAATTCCATAATTGTCCATACAATATTAACCGAGATCCAGCCCAGACAAGTCCCAATTCACAAAGATTTCAAGAACAAAAGGGCCATAACTCTTGAAATATACGCGAAACGTGGAGAAACTTCACACTGCACAACTACAGGGCACTCACCACATATCCTGCAAATTCCATACAATATTAACCGAGATCCAGCCTGGACAAGTCCCAATTCACAAAGACTTGATGAACAAAGGGCCATAACTCTTGAAAATATATGCGAAATGCGAAGAAACTTCACGCTGCACAACTACAGGGCACTGACCACATACCCTGCAAATTTCATAATAGAACATACAATATTAACCAAGATCCAGCCCGGACAAGTCCCAATTCACGGAGATTTCAGGAAGAAAGGGCCATAACTCTTGAAAATATAGGCGGAACGGGGAGAAACTTTACGCTGCACAACTGTGGGGCACTGACCACATGTCATGCAAATTTCATACTTGTTCATACAATATTAACCAAGATCCAGCCCGAACTCGGAAAAAACTCTACGCTGCACATCTATGAGCCACTGGCCACATTCCATGCAAGTTTCAATCCTGTCCATCAATTATTAACCGAGATATCGCGCGGACAAGAAATTCGGACAGACAGACGGACAGACGGACGGACAAAGCGATAATAAGGAGAACCGTTGACATTAGAACCTTGATTTTTGGCATGAATGTGCATTAGTGCATTGCAGGGTTAGATGCAGGATTTTTGCCAAAGTCCTGGTTTGAAAATAGCTTTGTAGTTATTTGAAAAAACTAATTTTGCAAAATGGCTAATATCACTCAAATGCTGTTGAACATGCCAAAACATTGTCAGTTTGTGTTCTTTGAGTGTTTCACACAAACTACTGTGACTTTTGCCCCTGATAATCAATTTAATCTATGAGTTTTCAAAAATGAAGTCATTTAATTTTGTGGAAAAATGGTCATTTGATTTTATAGTTGTGTCCTTTTAAAGGACGCTGTGAGACCCTGTATCTAACTCTGCATTGTTACCAGCAAGTTCTGAGCTGACCGAATTCTGATGAAAATTTGATTTATAATTATTTTTTGTATTATTTATTGATGGCTCAGCGAGTGCATTGTCATGCCCATCGGGAACCCTTGACTGTATGTTTCACTGTGACTTTTGAAGGTTCCCGGATACAGCATGTACAGCATATCATGTTGGACACACCGGTTCTCGTAAAATCACCGAAGTTAAGTGACATTGAGCCCGGTCAAGACTTGGATTGGTGACCTTGTGCTGTACTGCTAGGCTGATAAGTGTCCAGGGTAATAGGAACTGAGGGCGATAATAGTTGCTACGCTAATGACTCACCAGCGGTGACATCTGGGAAAGTTAATAGTACGGTACCCACTGTCTATTAGAGACTGCTATATAAATTGTCTCACGGTAGCACATAGGGCCCCCAAGTCATCTCTCGAGTACACACTTAAATCATATCCAACCCTATTTCGTAGGTCCTGTGACGTTAGTCACACTGCCATGTTTTCAAATCTGAAAATGAATTTGTCTTTACCATTGTCGTTGCAAATGCAGTTTGAAGGTAACAACACAGTAATAATAGAATAGCTCTGTTGGATATTGGCTAACATTATAGAATAGCTCTGTTGGATATTGGCTAACATTATGTAAAATATAGTGGCAGGTATGTAGTGGATGGAATAATCGAGTTTTTTGGGGGGGGGTTTCGTGCACTTACTGAAATGAAATGAAATAAAACTGTTTCTAACGTGTATGGACAAATATGCTAAATGCCTTTATGTACATGGTATGAGTTGCCAAGAAATATCCAGTGCTGTTACCAATGTGCCCAAGATAACACTTGCTTGCAAATATACTTGTATACATGTACCTGCAGATACTGCACATGTATTTGACTTAAGGAGAAGAAATGAAAATTATCAATTATAAAAAAAAAGTACGTAAAATATATGAGGACTATTATAATAAAGTCCTCTTTATTTCACATATCGACATGTGAAAAATATTACAAAAAATGGATTTATTCAACTATCTTTACCGTTATCAGGAAAGTTTTTTGGAGAAATTTAGCACAAGAAATGTCATATACATGTAGAGGGCACCACTGTCTTTATTAAAAGAAGCGGGTTGTGGGCAGCCATTTTCCCTTCAGCCTTGTGGCAACAGCGCACATGTTTTCTACAAATTTGAAAAAAGTCTGTCTCGCACTTATTGTCTGTCTTTACCGCTAGTGAGGTATGGCAGTTAAGGTATTTATCATTGTTACAAAACAAAGCACAAGAAATCTAAAAGTGGATATCAAGAAAAATTTAATTCTTGGCGTAATTTACGCGTACAGAAAGGTTAAAAACGCATGCAAGTGTAAAATAGGGAGTACCAAATATGCCCAATAAATAGCATCTGCACACAGTTCAGGTAAATCTCTAAATCCTCGCATAGAGTTCTCGAGTTGTTGCGTCTATTACACAACCTCGCTCATTTCATCCTCAGCGATTGGTATCTGAAGACTGCGGTTCTGGCTTTGACACCCGATGTCGATTTCAGCCTAACTTCAAATGTAGTCTGACCGGTGATGAAATTCAAACCAGTCAAAACTCAAATCTCGCTGTGGATTGGCCTGCTGAGCTGCTTCAGCGCGTTTACTGATTCGTTCGGTTTAGTTGAAACCCCTTGAGCTATTTATATCCAGAACTGCTATCGGTAACATGCGAGGATGAATAAATAGCTAAATGCTTTATCACGTTGATCAATGCGTAATATTTCTTATAAACAAGTTACAACGACATGAAATTGAAACTACCGTACTTATTTCTTCTCGATCGCTGCCTACATGTGAAGGGAGATAAATCTTGTCGCAGAGGTGTTTCACTTAGATATCATTTAGTTCATGAATCAGGAACACCCGTGCAATTTGAGACCACCAGAGTTTACCTTAGCGTGGCCATAGCGATCAGCCATTGCTCGTCAAACGATCAGCGACTTTCCTCCTTCGAACCTGTAACCATCTCGGTCATCTATGCGACTCTGGGATCGTGTGTATCAAGATCAAAATTTCCAGAAATCAATACCACGTGACTTCGTCAGTCAATCAGCTAAAGTCTACCGACGTAACCCCAACGTAACTTGCCATTTTCGAGTCATGTGATGTCCTACGTGTTCAAAATTACAGATCTAGCACACCTCTTGGATAAAACGAAATTTATTCCTACCTACATGGCAGTGTGACTAACGTCACAGGACCTACGAAGTACATGTAGGGTAGGCATTAGGACTCCGACGCGCACTGAACTCTTGGAAATCCCCCGCCCCAAGTTAAAATCCTGCCTATATTAAGTTGGGCACAGCCCAAGTCAGAATCATCAGTGATTTTTATCAAAAATCACCAGAAATTTTCTTCAAAAGTGGGTCAGCTCTGCTCAGAACTTGCTGGTAACAGTCCCTAATACACCGCCTTCATGCAAAAAATCAAGTTTCTAATGTCAACGGTTCTCCTTATTTTGCCGACGAAAGGATTCGGATGGACTCACTGACTACCGGACAATTTGCAGATGGTAGCCTACTTCGAAGGAATATATTTTGTAACTGTTTCTGAAGTGGTATGAAAACCTGTAATTTATCAGAGTCTGTTCTCTGCCGGATGAAGTCCGAACAGAATACTGTAATATATCGGATATTGCTCCGCGATAATGAAGACACAATTCGCAAGCCATCTTATGGATACCGAAGTGTATGCAAATGTTCTCCTACGTGATAATGTCAGGAACACGTCAAATTACATCCATTTTTGTAAAATCAAAGGAAGAGACCGCGCAAGACGAAGTCCGGCGTACAATTGATGACATTATTTATGATGTTGTGAAAGAGTGTGCGAGTAAAACTTCTTCCAAAAAATTGCACACTGGCACAGAGTTGAGGGGAGGCACTCAGCGGGAGTGGATTTTGAAATATCCATGGATCGTGATCAAGTCGGACGATGCGGGTGGGCCAGGGGACTCGCGGAAATAAATCATTCCATTCAATATCATATGAATTTACTGATTTTTTTTTTGTTTTTAGAATTTTTAATACTTCTCCGATAGTGAGCAATAGTCCTCCAATAAAATATGGAGGAGTACAGTACTCATCCAAAAATAAAATTATCTGAAGCTCTGCATGTCACAATTGGTAGTTTCATTGTGTTCAATATTTCCTCTATATACTTTGTAAGTCAAAATGAAAAATTACATTAGCAACATTTCAAAATTATGATAATCTAAGAAAATGAGTATAATCAGCTATAACTATTACATACTCGTATTTATCTGACCACTACTGACTTATTAAGCTAGTAAAATGTTAGGACAAAGAAGGATAATGAGAGAAGGAAATGAAAAAAAAAGTCAGCTCTGTCAAGGTAGACAATGTGAATGTTAGACTGTTTTTAGTTTTTAGTCCGAGAAAAGTCATAGAAAATGTAGGAATGAGAATACCCATTGCAAACAAGATACACAAAGATAGTGCCACGGCACTGTAGCTCATCTGTCTGTAACTGGAGAACGTAGCTGTGAGAAATTTTTACTAAAGAACTGCAATAGATGAGTTTCTAACTTGTGTTGTCCCCCCTGAACACTAAATGATCCATGCAGTTATTTCCTGAGATTTCATGATGAAGTTTCATGGGAAATTCAAGACGCGGCCATATTGGATTTTCAAATCGGACAATAAAAGGTATCTTGCTCAACTTGACCCCAAGGGGAACCTGTGTATCAAATTTGAGAAAAATCAATGCAGTAGTTCCTGAGAAATCCATGATCGCGATAACAAAGTTTCATGGGGAAATCCAAGATGGCTGCCTGATGGCCATATTGGATTTTTGAATCAGAGCAGAAAATATATCTTGCACAACTAGACACCAAGGGCAACCTCCGTACCAAATTTGAGAAAGATCCATGCAGTAGTTCCTGAGGAATCACGATGTTTCATCTGGAAATCCAAGATGGCTGCCTGGTGGCCATATTGGATTTTTCAATCAGAACACAAATTGTATGTTTCACAACTAGACCCCAAGGGGAACCTCTGCACCAAATTTGAGAAAGACCCATGCAGTAGTTCCTGAGAAATCACGATAACAATGTTTCATCTGGAAATCCAAGATGGCCGCCTGGTGGCCATATTGGGTTTCTGAATCAGACCACAAAATTATCTTGCACAACTAGACCCCAAGGGGAACCTGTTTTTCAAATTTGAGAAAGATCCATGCAGTACTTCCCGGATAAATCATGATAACAAAGTTTCATAGGGAAATCCAAGATGGCCGTCTGGTGGCCAGATTGGATGTTCGAATCACAGCAAAAAAGGTATCTTGCACAGCTAGACCCCAAGGGCAACCTCTGTACCAAATTTGAGGAAGATCCATGCAGCAGTTCCTGAGAAATTGCAATAACAATGTTTCATGGGGGAATCCAAGATGGATTTGTGAATCAGACCACAAAAGGTATCTTGCACAAGTAGACCCCAAGCGGAACCTGTGTACCAAATTTGAGAAAGATCTATGCAGTAGTCCCTGAGAAATCGCGATAACAATGTTTCATCGGGAAATCCAAGATGGCCGCCTGGTGGCCATATTGGATTTTTGAATCGGACCACAAAAGGTATCTTGCACAACTAGACCCCAAGAGGAACCCGTGTACCAAATTTGAGAAAGATCCATGCAGTAGTTACCGAAAAATAATGACAAGATTTCACTGGCAAATTCAAGATGGCCGCATGGCAGCCATATTTAAAATCGTATCGACACGGCATGAACAAATTATGGTGTACTCATTGGGGGGAACATGCATGCCCAGTTTCAGCTTAATCAGCCAAGCAGTTTCAGAGAAGAAGATGTTTACGGATGACGGACAGTCAGGCCATGACATAAGCCCATCAGGCTTTCGGCCCAGATGAGCTAAAAATTACCACATTTTGTGATGAATAAACATACTCCTGAGCACCAGAAAAATTGTTGCTAACATCATTAATGTCGTTTCCCTTTAATGTCGTTCCTTTAAATTTCAAAGTACACCTGCGACAGACAGTCCAGAATGTCATTGTGAATGAGTAATGTGACTATCGATCATCATGATCATGAAGGATTGAAATAAAAGCTGAAATTTTCAACGAATTCAGAATGCCAAAACTGTTGATAATGTCACTTGACAGAGTGACATTACATGTAGCTGTAACCCTTTATCATTGTTCTCAAAATTCACATGAATGCATAATCTGCTTTGATATTTTGATATTATTCTTTCATTCCATTGCGCATTTGTGGATATTGTTGTGGTACATGTAGTTGCAAACAGTTCAGAATATTAGCTTCTACAAACAAAAATTAAACACTAAAATGTGAGTGTGTATTGACCCTTGTATATATACCCAGACAGAGTAGGCCCCCTACATTGCCTTTCTGAATTTATTTGTAGCAAAATCAGACAAGTACCAGTCTTATTGCAAGAAGACAACAGAAGCACATTTTGTAGAGACAGCACCGTACCACCAGGCAAGAAAGGAGACAGAAGACAAGAAGGCAGTCTTGTTACTTGGCGGGATCGGGGATGGCAAAACATCGATCATCGAGTACGTAGCAGCTAATCCTATGGAAGGTTACCTCCCAGTATTATGCAAGACGCCCGAAGAAATTCAGCAATACATCAATCAAATTGACATGATACAGGGGACTAACATTAGGCTATTGTTTATATCTGATGATCCTGTTGGGGGTTCATATACGCAACAACAACTTGTAGATAAATGGGCCCTCAGGTTGAAGGATCTGGAAATGTGTCTGACTCAAAATGAGCACAAATTTCTCTTTGCAATGAGAAAAACTGTCTGGGCAGATTGTAAAGAACATTTTGAAAAGAGTAAATTATTCTGTAACAAGGTTGAGGTGACAACTGCAAATTTGAATGCAGAAGACAGAGTCAGAATGTTAGAAAAATATCTGGGTAATTCAGGGAAACTGGGAGAATGGGAAAAACAAGGTATTGTCGAAAGCGAAAAACTCATAGCATATGGTCAGTGTTGTAAGCTTATGGGTGACGCAGTTGAAAAAGATCAGTCAGGGAAAGAGCTTGTTCAAATATTTGAGTCACCTTTCTCCTATCTTTGTTCAGAGTTAAAGAAAATGGCAGGAAAAGAGAAAGAAAAATATGCTATTCTTTGTCTGGTCATGCTCTGTGGTGGGAAACTAGAATGTAAGCAACTCAGGGGTACATTGTCTGATATCAAAGCTGATGTTAGAGAGAGACTTGATGTTGTTGTTGATGCATGTGCCCTTCCAATTGTACATGTAACATGTGGAGGTCTGCAAAAGTGTGCTGAGAAATTATCTGGGACTTATTTAGAAAAGGTACAGGCAACAGGAGAAGATTCCAGTACGTGTGAAGTATATAAATTTACCCACGATTCCATACACGAAGCAGTGACGATGGAGTTTGCACAGCTACATCTCGGATATTGTTTGAAATATCTGAACCGTGATGTTGTTGTGAACATCGCGCGTCCTCACAACTACGAAAAACGAGAGCAGGAATTTGCCATCAATGTTCCTACAGATTACTACAGGAAACTAGCGGGAATCTTCACAACGAAAGTCATCGACACAAACGGAAAAGGGGGTCTGGATGAAGTATTCAACAACCCGTGTGTGAAAGACGAACCATTTCAAATTGCGTGGATTGATTACCTGAGAAAAACCTCGCCAGATGAACTAACAGCTTTCAGTCAGAGTAAAGGCCGTTACTGGTATGGTCGGTGTGTATTGTATTATATAGCTATGTCCGGTATCCACAAACTCCTAGAATTAATCCACGGAGTCCACGGTAACCGCCATCTTGTCTGTAAGTGTAGTGGCGACCCGTATGGTCTGCCCTGTGTGTTGGAGGGAGCAGTTGAGGGTGATCATGTACACATTGTGAGATCATATTGGACCTCACTCACATCGACCCGGGATCGTAAGGAGATGACGAGGAGAGGACTGGAGACAGCAGGTGAATATGGCAGTGTCAGAACGATAGAATGGTTCCTACAGACTGACTATTGTACTACACCTTGTAGAGGACAGTATTGTCCCTGTGTACCTGGACTGTTGGGGGCCTCACGGTACGGTCATACTGACTTGGTTAGACTGTTTATATCATCTCATGGTCAGAATGTGAATACAACACTCCCTGTAGGGGGTACAAGTCTTCACAGGGCTGCTGGGCATGGACGGCCAGATGTGGTCAGATTTCTTCTCTCAATCGAAGCAAACGTTAATCTGAGGGATAATGGAGGGAGAACAAGTCTTCACTTGGCTGCTAGTGAGGGTCACACAGAGATTGTAAGGATGCTCCTGGATAGTGGGGCAGACGTTAATCTGAGGGATAGGTTATGGAGAACAATTCTTGACCGGGCTCTTGGACGGGGTAGGACAGACATTGTAGATATGCTCAGACTGGCTAGTGGAGATCGTCATGGACAACAGTAAACGTGAGAGAAAAACTGTGCATTAGAACTTTGACCTTTGACTATGGATTTTGGATGTTTATTTTCTTCTAGGTTACAAAGATGTCACTTAACGTTTTGATCTGTTTTTGGAGATGTTTTGTTGTGTGTATCTATTAGATCAGAACTCCTAACAGATGTGGTTTTGCTGTTGTATATTCGACTCTGTGGATTTTGTTTGATGTTATCCAATGCGATTATGGTGATTCTGGGACAAGATTTGAACATAAAATAATTGTCTTACCTGATGGTTAAAGTTTATCCTCATCCATAATCCATGTTTTTCCGTGGGTATCCTAGAGGTGAAGACTAAGCTGTGATTTATCAAACTTGGACACACAAACGATGATTACATGAAGTTTTCACTGAGCACAGAAATATTGACACCAATTCCAGGATAAATTATCAGGATTATAACACAAATTCGTGTAACGGTAGATGATGATACTGGAATCTCGCTGGATCATGTATCTTCTTTCGCTTACAATACAGACCGTTATCAGACCTCGGTATGGACTTCATGTGCTGTCAGACTGGAACTTCAATCTCAGTTGATCTGATAACATATATTTGACATCACCGAGCATCAGGTGTCCGAGGCCAGGGAATCTGTAATATAGGAATAGATTAATATTTAGCATAATGTAAATAATGTAAATATTTATCTGAATACCTGTCATATTTGCAGTTAGAACATCAGAACTAGGCCACATGTAAATGTGTAATCCATTTACATGTATACTGTATTTTATTTAACTCGCCTCTTAATGGGCATGTTTGAACAATGTATCATATATTATTGGACATTTTTATTTCCATATATGGTGAGTTTTTTTAGATCATCCATATTCTTAATCATTTAATTATGTTTCAGTACATGTGTTTCAGTATACACCTCACAATATTCAGCAATTTACGACATTTTCACGACATAATAAGGTGTTTTACCATCAGGTCAGGTCTTTATTTCTATGTTTTGTAGGCCGATCCTGAAATCTCTGTATAAGAGATATCGTCTGTGGAAAGAAAAAAGTTTGAAATCAGATTTACAACAAATAACATAAGACATCATAGCGTTACATGTATTACATATCTATTACATTTATACATATCTATTACATTTATAATCTGTTCTATTAATACCGGTACCTATCATAGCATTAGCTGCTACAGCATATGCAGTATCTGCAGTATAATATCGCAGTCATAGTATATATATTTGTTAATCGTTCTTCTGTTGATCTATTGTTTTGTACCCCAGCCCAATTTGGCGTATTTGTACAATAAAATCATGAATGTAATATGTCACTCACAGATGATTGCTAATAAATATATCATATCGTATCGTATATCGTTTGTTATTCAAATTAATTTTGGTGACCTTGAAATATCATCTCGATGACCTGTCTATATCATGGCGAAGCGTGTATCGCGAGGAAGCGTATTGATGGAGAATCGCATACCTGTATGTCAAGCTGTTTTGGTATTTATTTTTTTTATTATTCATATCAAAAATTCTTATTTTGATATCAAATAAATGTGCCGTGCGCTGTATTGGTATTTATTAGTTCATTTTTTGTATTCAAAATTATTGTTTGAGATCAAAAATATGTATTTTGATATAAAAAAATCAAACATATAAATACCAAAACGGCTTCTCATACACCTGACTATATGATGACATGATAATTTGACAAATTGAGTCTGTGAGAAGCCTGAAGTACTTCAGTAGTCGATAAACTAGAAAACTGGAAACAAATATTACTCCCCCCCCCCCAAAAAAAAATGGTCACCCGCTACCAGAGTGCTGCATGCATTCGAGCTACGGCCGCATGTATCCATCAAATCATGAAATGCAGAATGTATAATGATACCGATTTGAGATGTTAGGCTACGGTGGTACGGCCTATAATCTATTACTGACACCTGGGTTGCAGGCAAATTATAACATGATAATCCCAGGCCTCCCCCCTCTCATTTTTCCATTGAGGATACACGAAAATCCTGTGACGTCATCGCTGATTGTAAACAGACTGCGCGCCTCTACTCCCGGGCAAAACATTGAAAGTTTCAAGGGAGACAACTCGATTAACATGCAGATTTATAGGCAGTCGCCCCAAACGGTTATCATTTATAGTCGTGGTTTAGCGTCGTATCTTGAAACGAAATTTATGGATATGATTCATTCGTCACAAAACTTAAATTCGTTTTTGTATATAAAATATTTTCATGACAAATACTAAGCAAATGAACATTTTAGCAGTGGATAAACTGAGGCCTTCAGTACGGCATACCCCGGTACGTTACATTGCCGTTAAATTGAGCTACCGGGTGATTTAATTGTCATATTTCATGTCCTACGGAAGTTTGAATTTGAACTTCATCATTATAAGATGCCTTATCTTCTTTATGGGGCTAAGGTAATGCGACTATATATTTAGAAATAAAATTTGTACTAATGGTACGGTACCATTGTTTTTACAAAACACAATACTTTCGTATCCGTTCTGACCAAATTGTCATTTTCTGTTCATTTTCCACTTTGATCGAAAGCAATCTAGTGTTGCAATGCCGCTTTTTATAAGCTGTGACTTACATCAAATATCGTTTGGATTAAGGTCTTAGGTGTCATTTTAGCCTCCGGATATCTATTGGTCCCAACCTAAGCTTTTTTTTGGAAGCCTGTCTTGGCGAATTTGGTTTAAAATCTCGGCAAATCGTGTTATGCGTGTACAAGTAAACATCGCAAGAAATAGCTGAAGATAAGGATATTATTTATGAAAATAATTCATGGCATTCATATTTTCATGATCCCGTAATACTGAGATGAAAATATGTATTTAGGTTTTCTTTCTATGGATGCGTTTGCAAAGAAAAGTTATCAAAACTATATACTGTCTGGAATATCGCGAAAAAATCGCGTCACATCGGCACCATCTTTCCCCATTAATATTACAAGGAAACTGCTAAAGAAGCAGAAATGATATTTTATTTCATGATCCTATAATACTAGACAAGAAATTTATGCATTTAGATTTATATTTTACGGGAGCCTTTTCAAGTAAAGTTATCAATACCAAGTGTCGGTATCGCGGAAAATTCCTGGCGAATTGACACCATCTTTCCCGATAAATATTACAAGAAAACAGATACAGCAATAATATTTATATTTTCATGATCCTATAATACTCGAGATGAAAAATAAACAGTTAGATTTTTATTTTATAGATGCGTTTTCATAGTAAGTTACCGGTATTGAAACCTGGTGTCAGTATATCGCGGAAAATACGCGGCGAATACAATCTAACTATTCTTGTAAACATTACATGAAGAACGAAGAATATACAAAAACGTTTATATTTTCATGATCCTAAGTAGTGTATAAAGGCTAAATTGAACTAATGGCGCCTCACTGCGCATGCGCGAAGGGGGGTTTTTAGGCTGTATTGGGGGGGTTTGAGCAGGAGTGTTGTGCGCAGGTATGACGTCACTCCCGGTTGGGGTGAATGAGGCGTGACCTTGGGGGCATGTATTTCTTCGCGGTAATGCGGTCTGGCGGTGATGCGGTCTGCCTCCGCGGACCGAAAGTAGTCCCAAACCCGTGGGTTTTCGTGGAAGTGTTCGGCAATCTGTAGGGACCGCTAGTGGACCGATGGGGTCGAGTGAGGTATCAAAGTGAAGCATTCGTGAAGGGGCATTTGATGGGCTGGGTGTGGGGTTGAAATATCGGCCTTCTGCGCATGCGCGGGGCCGAAGGGTATGAAAATAGCCTTTTTGGAACTAGGGGAGCCCCTAGTTGACCGATGGGGTCGAGTGAGGTATCAAAGTGAAGCATATGTGAAGGGGCATCTGATGGGCTGGGCGCGGGGTTGAACTATCGGCATTCTGCGCATGCACGGAGGCCCAAGGGTATGGAAATAGCCTTTTTGGAGCTAGGGGAGCCCCTAGTGGACCGATGGGGTCGAGTGAGGTATCAAAGTGAGGCTTATGTGAAGGGGCATCTAATGGGCTGGGTGAGGGGTTGATATATCGGCCTTCTGCGCATGCGCGGTGGCCGAAGGGTATGAAAATAGCCTTTTGGAGCTGGGAGAGCCCCTAGTGGCCCGATGGGGTCGAGTGAGGTATCAAAGTGAAGCATTCATGAAGGGGCATCTAATGGACTGGGTGTGGGGTTGACATATCGGCCTTCTGCGCATGCGCGGTGGGCGAAGGATATGAAAATAGCCTTTTTGGAACTAGGGGAGCCCCTAGTGGACCGATGGGGTCGAGTGAGGTATCAAAGTGAAGCATTCATGAATGGGCATCTAATGGACTGGGTGTGGGGTTGATATATCGGCCTTCTGTGCATGCGCGGTGGCCCAAGGGTATGGAAATAGACGTTTTGGGAGCTAGGGGAGCCACTAATGGGCCGATGGAGTTCTATGAGGTATCCATGTGAAGCCTATGTGAAGGGGCATCCAGTCATAGGTGGGTGCATGTAAAATTTTTCCTGAAAAAAAAACGGAAAACGGACTTTATCGAAAAACCTGGGAAAATGCCTATATGGGGTATGAGGGGTATATAGGTCGCCGCGCTTAACGGGGCTTGTCTATCAATAGAGTTATCTCCCCCTAGTTCCAGGGTGGGTGTATGTAAAAATTTTCCTGAAAAAATACGGAATACGGACTTTATCCTAAATTACGGGAAAATGGTTATATGGGGTATGGGAGGTATAGCACCATCCTGGGAAACGTACTTCTATACATTTGCGGTAGGGTTGTGGGGTCTCGTTTTACTCGTCTCGTCATTTAGAACATGATAAGAAGTGTCCCCGTGCGAATCGGTGAAATTTTTGAAAAAAGTCACCGAGCCCCATATAGTCCCATACTGAGGGTATAGGACCGGTGTTTATCCCCCTGGGAAACGTACTTCTATACATTTGCGGTAGGGTTGTGGGGTCTCGTTTTACTCGTCTCGTCATTTAGAACATGATAGGAAGTGTCCCCGTGCGAATCGGTGAAATTTTTGAAAAAAGTACGATATAGCCTCATATAGTCCCATACTGAGGGTATAGGACCGATGTTTGTCCCCCTGGGAAACGTACTTCTATGCATTTACGGTAGGGTTGTGGGGTCTCGTTTTACTCGTCTCGTCATTTAGAACATGATAGGAAGTGTCCCCGTGCGAATCGGTGAAATTTTTGAAAAAGTACGATATAGCCTTATATAATCCCATACTGAGGGTATAGGATCGATGTTTGTCCCCCTGGGAAACGTACTTCTATACATTTACGGTAGGGTTGTGGGGTCTCGTTTTACTCGTCTCGTCATTTAGAACATGATAGGAAGTGTCCCCGTGCGAATCGGTGAAATTTTTGAAAAAGTACGATATAGCCTCATATAGTCCCATACTGAGGGTATAGGACCGATGTTTGTCCCCTGGGAAACGTACTTCTATGCATTTGCGGTAGGGTTGTGGGGTGTCGTTTTACTCGTCTCGTCATTTAGAACATGATAGGAAGTGTCCCCGTGCGAATCGGTGAAATTTTTTAAAAAGTACGATATAGCCTCATATAGTCCCATACTGAGGGTATAGGACCGATGTTTGTCCCCCTGGGAAACGTACTTCTATGCATTTGCGGTAGGGTTGTGGGGTCTCGTTTTACTCGTCTCGTCATTTAGAACATGATAGAAAGTGTTGCGGAGCGAATCGGTGAAATTTTTGAAAAAAGTCACCGAGGCCTGGGTAGGCCCATAGGCCTATACTGCATGGCTATGGGTGTATAGGCCCATACGGGGTGGACATGTTGGAGTCTAGGTGGGCCACTCATGGTCCAATGGGGTCGAGTGAGGTCTTATTTTGAAGCTCTCGTGGAGGGGCACTTGACTACACTAATGGTTTCGTCCGTGTTCAATAGTCTGCGCATGCGCAGTCTGGCCGTAGTATAGAAAACAGGCATTTTGGGTGCTATGTAAGGGTGTGTTTGGGTTAGAGATGGGCTAATCACGGTTCGAATGGGTCGTGTGAGGTGTCAAAGTGAAGCTTGTGTGGGGGTAGAGTCAGAATGGTGTGTTTTTGAATACATGTCGCGTTAATCTGCGCATGCGCAGTTGGTTGTAGTAAGTAAAGTGGCCATTTTGGGGCAGCGAAGGAAGTTATTTGGGGTCGAGATGGGCTAATCACGGTTCGAATGCGTCCTGAAAGGTGTCATCTTGTAGTTCTCGGGGTGTACACTCCGATTTGAGAGATGTTCGCGTCATCTGTGACGTCATCGGTGACGTAGTAGCGAAAGTGGCCATTTTCGGGCAGTACATGAAGGTATTTGGGTCGAGATGGGCTATTCACGGTTCGAATGCGTCCTGGAAGGTGTCATCTTGTAGTTCTCGGGGTGTACATTCCGATTTGAGGAATGTCCACGTCATCTGTGACGTCATCGGTACCGCGTCATCGGTGACGTCATCGGTAGTAGCGAAAGTGGGCATTTTCGGGCAGTACATGAAGGTATTTGGGGTCGAGATGGGCTATTCACGGTTCGAATGCGTCCTCGAAGGTGTCATCTTGTAGTTCTCGGGGTGTACATTCCGATTTGCGGGATGTTCGCGTCATCTGTGACGTCATCGGTACGAGTAGTAGCGAAAGTGGACATTTTCGGGCGGTACATGAAGGTATTTGGGGTCGAGATGGGCTATTCACGGTTCGAATGCGTCCTGGAAGGTGTCATCTTGTAGTTCTCGGGGTGTACATTCCGATTTGAGGGTGTCCGCGTCATCTGTGACGTCATTGATGACGTCATCGGTACGAGTAGTAGCGAAAGTGGACATTTTGTGGGTGCGTGAGGGTGAGTTTGGTGTAGAGATGCACCATC
>JAVTVY010017773.1:0-68516 GCA_036873755.1 Hanleya hanleyi | reverse complement strand
CAAGTTGAAACCAGCCTATATTAAGATAGGCACATGCAGCCCAAGTCAGAATCACCAGAGATTTTCATCAAAAATCACCAGAAATTTTCGATTAAAACAGTATTGAATATTTTGTTGAAGATTAAAAGTGATGGGATTGAATGAATAGGTTACCAGTTACTGTGCTGATGTGAATCTGTGACACACCAACACACTCTGTGGCAGTGATTCTGTGACACACCAACACACTCCGTGGCAGTGATTCTGTATCCCTTAATCAAGGAATTAAAATTTGAAATGACAAGAAAAATTTAGACATAATTACACATGTAATGTTTTTGTTTAAATTATATCCCAGTGTGATATATAGTCAATATTCAAGAAGTACAATCAAAGTTACTTTATCTAGTTAATTCTACCCAAAGAAAATAAATTAAGACCCTTTAAACATGCCGTCAATGCCAGATGTTGAGTTTTATACAGCTGTAGATCAGGGCTCTGGTTACATATATCATGTTTCCATACCCTTGATGGACACAACAGCGGCAAAAACAAAGCCTCCTTGAACAACCTATCTTTATACAGGAAATTCTTAACCCAGAAATTACCATTCTCTCTCAAAAGAAAACAATTTACGCCAGGAAGGCCTTTTTTATTAAGCTAATTTTGTTAGGTAGGGGCCTACTTAGATTCAATAATTGTCATGAAATTTCTTTGGTTATATCTTAATTGCAACTATGTTATTTCCTCAAACCTGACACGCTTGAGCTATACATGTGTATACTTGAGCTTTCACTTTCATTTGAGAGTCCAGACATTCCACTATTCATGTGAACAAATTGTACTAAACATGGAATAATTAAATTCACACTACCCATTTCTACAGTATCAGTACTATGTTACTATCTGTAGCAGTTGAAACCCAGTAAAACTTAAACAATTAAAACCAGTAAAAAATTTGTCTGTTGAATAACAGAAAATATGGTATGGAGATTTGAATGAGTAAACTACTAAACAACTTACACGATACCAACAAAATGTCCCAGCACAAGCTGATAAATTCCTTGGGTGGCTTGCAGGACGGCTTTGTTTCGCCCTCAGTAAATTTTATCATTGTTGCTCACAGGCTAATCTGAAGGATGATACCAGATCTTTCTATGTTCTGCTGGGTTATTGCACCGGCTGACTTAATTGGTTGATGTAGGATATTTCATCATCAGTGGCAATTTGACCTTTTGAAGCCTGCATGATTTGGTCTGTGATGAAATGTTTGGATGTGAAATAGGATACGCGTTAAAGGCCACAGTTCTATAACAATATACTGAATTGTGTGTATTAAGAATGGCAAGTTGCCTGGTAATAGCAGTGTAGATAAATGTACTAACGAATGATGGAAAATTAGCATTTCCTATTTCATTATCCCATCACGTTTTGTACTGTGTTATAAAGGTTATATCAAAGAAGCAAAGAAGTTCTATATCGATGTTTAGACTTGGGGTCGCTCAAATAAGATAGGAAACGTGTTGGTGTGAGAATTTGGAAATCGTAGAAAGAATATGTCCAATATGCCAAAATTCCATTCATGGGGTACATGTAATAATAGAACGTCCCGCTTATGATGAAATAAAATACGATGCCCGCTTTGAAATGTTTGCACTCTTGGGTGGTGACATGTCCGCCATGTCAGACAGGGACATTGTGCAGTGTCAAAAGAGCTAAATTTGTTTTGCTATTCTAGAACGTATTGTATATCAGTTAACATATAAAACGTAATATTGATGAATGTTGTATCTCATAACTCTGATAAGAGTTCACAAGTGTGCACTTGTGAATTGTATTTTGTCTGTATTTTAATGTTTCCTTGTACATGCAGTGAGGTATAAATAAATTCATCGTTTTGCCCCCTTTTTGGTGCACCGCAAATATGACTCAATCTGCATTGAGGCATTGAGATTCATGACTACCGTCCAGCACATTTTAAATTCCACATATTCAATTAATTCTATCGTCAAAGCCGGTATTAAATCAAGTGTAAGTCAATCAAATTTAATCGTTTAATCTAACATATATATGGTTATAATATTATTGTTCCGACCTGCAATGATATTGCAATGTAAACAGACATGTACGATTAGGGTTTCTCGGTCTGAGATTGTAATTCGATCGTTTAGTTTCGCCTTCAAAAATAGAAAGCTTGTGCTATTTCGAGGACATTTGGTATTTCCGAGAAATACAGTGCGGTAAATAGGTCACTGGTTATTCCGTACAGCCTATGTCACGATCGTGTGTTATGGTGCTTCATTTGCGTACACTTCGCCATCCATAAGATGGCTTGCGAATCGTGCGTGTCCATTATTGCGGAGCGATATCCGGTACTTTACCGGATTCTGTTCGGCCTTCATCCGGCGGAGAACAGACTCGATAAATCTGATAAATTACAGGTTTTCATACCACTTCTGAAACAGATATTGGCTGGGCTTACAAAATATATAGGCATGTATAACTTTCGTATCATCCAAGAGGTGTGATGGATCTGAAATTTTGAACAAGTAGTTCATCACATGATTCGAAAATGGCGAGTTACGTTGGGGTTACGTCGGTAGACTTTAGCTGATTGGCTGACGAAGTCACGTGGTATTGATTTATGGAAATTCCCTCTAGCAGTTGCCGAAAGTAGGCTGAACATGGATACACACGATCCCAGGGTCAGTCTTACCGCGTATAGATGACCGAGATGGTTACAGGTTGATGGTGCTTGTGCAATAGCAGAAGTCCATCATGAACTTCTGGCAATAGTGATAGTGCTATAGCCCGGACGTCTTTAATGCGCGGATGTCGGATAGCACAGTGGTAAATTTAACAGACCTATGACAGAAGGTAAATGTACGTTTCATTACTATGCTTATCGCATCAGCTTGCGCTTTCATCTTGGGACCTTCATCTATTAGACTAAATTCACTCATTTATCCATTGGTTAAATGGGCCCCGTTTACACAAAGTCTTGACCAGGCTCAAAATCGCTTAACTTCGCTGATTTTACAAGAACCGGTGTGTCGTGATATGGCGTATCTGGGAACCTTCAAAAGTCACAGTGAAACATACAGCCAAGGGTTCCCGATGGGCATGACGGTGCACTCGCTGAGCCATCAATAAATAATAAAAAAAATAATTATAAATCAGATTTTCATCAGAATTCGGTCAGCTCAGAACCTGCTGGTAACAATGCCCTAATCCACGTTCATGCCAAAAATAAAGGTTCTAATGTCAATGGTTCTCCTTATTTTGCCGACGAAAGGATTCGTATGGACTCACTGACTCATTACCGGACAATTTGCGATCTGTAGCCTACTTCGTAGGAACATGATGAAGTATTCGGGAGGCCGTACATCTGACATTGGATGCACGAGTTAGCTCTAGATTCATGTACAAAGCGGTTATATACTCATAGTCATGAGTAACATTTCAGATCCACAAGCTAGGGTTTACTGCAGAATAACGCACAGATGTCCTTGGAATATTCAAGTTTAAGAACCTGTTAAATGTAGCCACACTTCAGACAGTAGCGACATTGAGATTAGCATACACGAATGACGTCACATCCAAACTGGACATTAGCTTTCAATGACCGGAGCTTGATGATTGCGGGACACTGACTGTCTGTGTGTACATTGCAGCCAAGAACTCGAGCTAAGATTTATTTTGTATGCTCCGTGTATGAATTCATTTCGTGCAATGAGAAAACGTTTGTTCTGGCTCTATTCAAAATGACTCCTGTTGAGTTCACATGGGGGCAAAAATCCAATCGGTGAAGGGAACATGATTATACCGAATGTATACGGCCATCTTCCTTGTGATTCAACATGGTACTATGAGCAAACGTGAAATCCAGAAAGGTGAGCTGGATTACTATGTTAAAAATAGGGGGATAATTTCCTGGATTCTAATCTTGAGGCTACCCGTGCATGCTTTATCTGTTCAAACATCAGTATTGCGACTGCCTTGCTCATGCAGATCGGTTGTGCTACAGAAAAAACCTTTGAGCGACATGAACAATGTTTTGCATTCCTTCTGAAATTCTGTGTTCATGAACGCATAGAGCATTGGATTAGCACAACTGTTCATTAAGTACATCTTGGAACAGAAAACATATCCTACGTATAGATAACCGGGTAATGTTGTCTCGATGCGGCGATTGTGGGCCTTGATTGCCATCATGGTAAGACTGGGTAAGAAACTCAAAACAAACACCGAAGTTATAGCAAAGAACAACCTGTTCCGCTTAGAAAGACTTCTTCTATGGCTGGGAGCGCCGTCTTTTGGTTGATCGCCCTTTGTTGTGGTAGAGACGATATATTTACCTCCACAACTCATATGTGAAAGACTAGATTTACCATGATTTCGACGATAGATACTTAGTCCGATAGAAACATACAGTCCCGCTAAAACTATAATGGAGACCACGAAAACAAGTCCCAAAACAGAGAAGTAAATGGGAGGAAATGGTGAATTTGCGCAGGCTTTATCAATACCGCACCTAACGCCATCAATTCCAAGATATTTAGTTGGGTTTATTTCCGTCCCGAATAAAACCAAAACGGGCCAAGACAAGCATAAACCAGCCCCAAGAGACAATGAAATTATTTTTCTCGATTTGATCGGGAAAACCTTCAATGGCTTAAGTACTGCATAATATCTTATAATCGCTAGTACAAGTAACACTACTATAGATGAAGTCACACTGAATTTGATGACAGATCGCAAAATCCTGCACGTTGTGGGGCTCTCGAAATAATATAGCTTGTACAGATTGTAAATTTCAAAAGGTATGCCTACAGTACAGGTGAGTAGGTCAAGAAAGGCCAGCAGACGGACACAGGTATTGGAAATTGAATTTTTGAACTTGACGCACCAAACATAAAACACGAAGGAATTTCCCACGACACCGACGAGGCTCAGAAGACTGAAGACTATTGTTACGGGCAGTAGTACCTCCGACGTTTCTTGATTCAAGTCATCCAGCAGGGAGATGTTCGGCTGTAAAGTCCCATTGGTATTCCTCTCCATGACAATTTCAGTGGCTTATCTGAAACCAGAAGAAACGTTGAATAAATAAACTTTTCTTGTAATTTAATATGGAATATGAATGGATCATTTTCCAGGTATTTAGCAAGTGTTGAAAATAATGATCTGTACAATTTCGTTGGCATATTTAGAAATTTGTTTGGACGACGCAAACTGCAAGTCAAACGATAATGATGACATTTTGAAGGAATACGGAGTCACTTTGAACGACAGTAAATTCATTTTACACGACAACGGCGATGCTTTAAACACAACTTCACTTTGAACGATACAATCATTTTCAAAGACAACGGCGACACTTGGAAGAAATCTACGCTCTGATCAACGAAGCTATTTTGAGCAGGAAAGACTATATTTTAAACGACGACACATGGACTTTGAAGGTCGACGATATTTTGGCAGTCGACGAAGCGACTTTGAACGAATTCTACAGAATTCTAGAGACATTTTTAATAAGACAAAAGACACTTCAATCGAAATCAACTACAATTGAACGACAAGGATATTTCAAACGACAACTTGACACCAGTAAGGTTAATGTATGAAATGGCGATGTGTCGTTGCGGATACTAGAAAACTTATTCGAGCACTGAAGTACACGCTTACCGAGAAAACACTTATCCTTGGGTCCTCACCAATAGTTTCTGTCTATATAATTCATGTCAAGTACCGATCATAATGCTCTGCTAATTAAATTCTAATGATGTAGAGCAATGAGAAATATCGAATAATACCAGCTGGTACACTAGTAAATATATGCTCTTAAGCATATATTATATAATCTTTATAAGACAAACCCCGAAAACGCTAGGGTAAGTTAGTCAGTTAGTCTGAAGTGGGAAAGACAGTTTTCGTCACCACTTTTCCCTGCATACCTACAACCTGTTCTACTGTGCAGAGGAGGCCATGGGCATATATTTTGACTGGTTGAGATCATGCAGGTGTGTGCGTTGGGTTTCAAGGCGTTAAAATGACATGAATTTGATAAAAATTCACCACTTTCAATAAAATATTCATAACTTTTCTATTTTCTTAAACAAATAAACAAACCTTATCTCGAGTCACAGTTCTCTCGAAATTAGGCGTTTCTATCCTATGAAATAACTATCACAGTGTTATGACTTATCAATGGAATAGCTTCATTAGCATAGCAAAATTTGTACCATTTATCAGGCTACCGATGGCAATAAAAAGATCGAAACATCGAGTTTAGTACCAGAGAAATAATGTAAAATGTTTCTCCAAAAAATAGGAAAAAACAAAACATTTACAGAAGAATTCAAAACTTGTCTATTTCTTCAGCAAAAAAAAAGCCAATTATTTTCCTTATTGCTAGTGTTTGGTGTTGTATGATTGTAGAATAAATTGGTTTTCCAAACTGTGTACTTCAGTGATTGTAAGTAATATGATAAAAATTAGATTTTTTAATTATTTTTTCCCTGAATAGCCTCCACAATGTCATAATATTTCAACTTTCACATCTCTACATGATATATCCTCTAGTCTTAGCATATCACGTTATATATTCAAGGAAATCTTCGGTAGTAGTGGAGCAGGGTTAGAGGATATTGAAGTTGAATGTTCTCTTGCATTCTTTTCGTTTACATTTCTTCCTTCATCGAAGAAGGGTGTAGATAATACTATGGTTCCATTTTCTGTTGTTGTCCCAATTTCTTTCTTTTATGTTGAGGCAAGAAGTGGGTTTCGTTGTTCTATTTTTCAAAATCTGGAGCATTAAATAGTATTGTCTCAAAACATCTTTCAATGTGGATGGCCCGAGCAATATCGATAAATTAAACATTCCAAGACTGTTGTATACTTATTTTAAAGGTATCAAGTTGTGTATATTCAAGGTGGAGGCCCTTAATTTACTACTTCACTGGGATCAATTATCAGTATTGCTTTTTAATAATTTGATACAGGTACCCTTGTAAACTTCGTTACTATAGTTGGCATTTTTACACAAGTGAACGTTACTTTGCAAATGGTTGCGTCACCAACCCAGATGGAACAGTTACTGTACCAAACGCTCACTGTCCCAAGTCAGAGAAAAGGTGTCATTCTGTCCCATTATCCATTTGCAGTGTTCATCGGTAGTATCATCAAATTAATCGCAACCTAATGGTGATGGAAAAGGATTCAGGCGTACTGAAATCTAAAATTACCCACAATAATAAGCCACTACTACATCATGTACATTGTAATGTGAAGGTTGGTTGGAACTGATGTAATGTGAAGGTTGGTTGTAACTGATGTAATGTGAAGGTTGGTTGGAACTGATGTAATGTGAAGGTTGGTTGTAACTGATGTAATGTGAAGGTTGGTTGGAACTGATGTAATGTGAAGGTTGGTTGTAACTGATGTAATGTGAAGGTTGGTTGTAACTGATGTAATGTGAAGGTTGGTTGTAACTGATGTAATGTGAAGGTTGGTTGTAACTGATGTAATGTGAAGGTTGGTTGGAACTGATGTAATGTGAAGGTTGATTGTAACTGATGTAATGTGAAGGTTGGTTGGAACTGATGCCGATGAAATTCAAGGCTTATTTTACCTTTTCGTAACATCTTTGCACGTTGTCGTTTCGAATAAAATTTCCATATAATTTCATAAATTTCTGAAGGAGAAATACGTTCTACAAAACTTTCATTCGCATTTCAAGCGCTTCTAGGGTATCATGCAGTTTCAGACAGTGTTGTCACATGATCCAAACAAGCATTATGAATCTCCTCTCAATGCGCACAAATTTCTTTACCTCACACATTTTAAAATCGACATCAATTATCAGAGGGATAATCAGTTGGAAAAAATACAGTCAAACTGGCTCCAAATACATGTATGATAATACAGGTATGATAATACATGTATGATAATACAGGTATGATAATACATGTATGATAATACAGGTATGATAATACATGTATGATAATACAGGTATGATAATACATGTATGATAATACAGGTATGATAATACAGGTATGATAATACATGTATGATAATACAGGTATGATAATACATGTATGATAATACAGGTATGATAATACATGTATGATAATACAGGTATGATAATACATGTATGATAATACAGGTATGATAATGTACAGGTATGATAATACATGTATGATAATACAGGTATGATAATACAGGTATGATAATACAGGTATGATAATACATGTATGATAATACAGGTATGATAATACATGTATGATAATACAGGTATGATAATACATGTATGATAATACAGGTATGATAATACATGTATGATAATACAGGTATGATAATACATGTATGATAATACAGGTATGATAATACAGGTATGATAATACATGTATGATAATACAGGTATGATAATACAGGTATGATAATACATGTATGATAATACAGGTATGATAATACAGGTATGATAATACATGCATGTATGATAATACATGCATGTATGATAATACAGGTATGATAATACAGGTATGATATATGATAATACAGGTATGATAATACAGGTATGATAATACATGTATGATAATACAGGTATGATAATACAGGTATGATAATACATGTATGAAAATACAGGTATGATAATACAGGTATGATAATACATGTATGATAATACAGGTATGATAATACAGGTATGATAATACAGGTATGATAATACATGTATGATAGCAAGTGTCAGATCCGACATTCATTATTCTGCCGTCGTCGAAAAAAGAATTCCCGCGTCAATAATCGAAATTACAAGCGTCAGATCAGTCATTCATAATTCAGCCGTCGTCCATTAGAGAATATCCGCGTCCATAATCCAAAGACCGATTCCATATTCCATATAACAGTATTAGCACCAAATTCAAAAGACAATCATAGTATACATAAACATAGGCTTGTTTCCTGCAAGAGAGAAGCGGTCAACAGTTTTCAATGATGCCGGCAAAACATCATGATGTTCCAAAAATATCAAATCCGTATCGCTGATCAGTATTCTTAATCCATAATATTCGTTGCAAAGTCGTCAAATACATATATTGCATATGACAGCACCCAATCCAAATCCAAATATAAAGCCAGCTTACCATCTGTATGGTTTAATTACTTCTACGGATTGTGAACTTATCCGCTTATCGAATTGAGAAGCAATCCCAACAGATATTCTGTTCAAAGTTTCAAAGCTTTTGGAAATCGTTTAAATTCTTCGTCAAGTAGAATTAGATTTTGGAGATGGGTTAGGGTAATATTGACGTAATTTCTCTGGCACGGCTATTCCGGAATTGTTCACAGCATATCGTAGTCTGATTGTTGACATAGATTATGATCTGCTGATGAATCGATTTAGTTGATGAATCAACACAGCATATCGTAGCTTGATTGTTGACATAGATTATGATATGCTGATGAATCGATTTAGTTGATGAATCAACACAGCATATCGTAGCCTGATTGTTGACATAGATTATGATATGCTGATGAATCGATTTAGTTGATGAATCAACACAGCATATCGTAGCCTGATTGTTGACATAGATTATGATATGCTGATGGATCGATTTAGTTGATGAATCAACACAGCATATCGTAGCCTGATTGTTGAGATAGATTATGAGGTGCCGATGGTCATCAGTTGATGAATCAACACAGCATATCGTAGCCTGATTGTTGACATAGATTATGATATGCTGATGGATCGATTTAGTTGATGAATCAACACAGCATATCGTAGCCTGATTGTTGACATAGAATATGATATGCTGATGGATCGATTTAGTTGATGAACTAACACAGCATATCGTAGCCTGATTGTTGACATAGATTATGATATGCTGATGGATCGATTTAGTTGATGAATCAACACAGCATATCGTAGCCTGATTGTTGACATAGATTATGATATGCTGATGGATCGATTTAGTTGATGAATCAACACAGCATATCGTAGCCTGATTGTTGAGATAGATTATGATATGCTGATGGGTCGATTTAGTTGATGAATCAACACAGCATATCGTAGCCTGATTGTTGACATAGATTATGATATGCTGATGGATCGATTTAGTTGATGAATCAACACAGCATATCGTAGCCTGATTGTTGACATAGAATATGATATGCTGATGGATCGATTTAGTTGATGAATCAACACAGCATATCGTAGCCTGATTGTTGACATAGATTATGATATGCTGATGGATCGATTTAGTTGATGAATCAACACAGCATATCGTAGCCTGATTGTTGACATAGATTATGATATGCTGATGGATCGATTTAGTTGATGAATCAACACAGCATATCGTAGCCTGATTGTTGACATAGATTATGATATGCTGATGGATCAATTTAGTTGATGAATCAACACAGCATATCGTAGCCTGATTGTTGACATAGATTATAATATGCTGATGGATCGATTTAGTTGATGAATCAACACAGCATATCGTAGCCTGATTGTTGACATCATATGCTGATGGATCGATTTAGTTGATGAATCAACACATCATATCGTAGCCTGATTGTTGACATAGATTATGATATGCTGATAGATCGATTTAGTTGATGAATCAACACAGCATATCGTAGCCTGATTGTTGTCATAGATTATGATATGCTGATGGATCGATTTAGCTGATGAATCGAAACACTGTGGAAGCTGGTAAACAGAAAAACATATATTTTTCGCATTTCTAGCTGATTTGCTTGACTTAATTAGATACACAGCTCATAAATGCAATCAGACTACATTACATAACAGTAATTTGTGACATATTTTCTTCCTTTGGTGGACAAATATTAACGTGTGTTTTGCAAAATATGGGGCTTTTACGAATGTTGGGGGCGGAATAAAATTTAGCTTGATGAATCGCACATTAGAACAGGTAGTTCGGTAGTTTGGTCTTGTTTACTGCAAGCCGTAGCCTGGTCGTTGGAACAATCATAGTAAAAATATTGCGACCGTTTTTCTGAGATGAGTGAGTGAATGAATATGATTTAACGTCGCTTTCAACACTATTTCCGTCATATCACGACTTTTCTGAGATGAACACTTAAACGCAAAACTGAATAAGAAGCAGTTTGCCCGATTTTGAGCCAATTCTCGCATTGAGTAAGCTAGACAGCAGATATAAATGTCACTGGAGATACAATTTGTTCATTTTGTTGAAAATATAGAATAGATATGATTATTTTTTGTAAAATTGTACAACCTTGTAAAAAGATTTCTTGATAGGTGGGCGGGCGTAACATTTAAGGTTACTTATCTGCCTCCATGCCATACATTAAACTATAGTTCTCTGCTAACCTTAACCTATTACGTAGAAGAGATTAGGATGACAAGTTGAAAGATATTAATTCGTAAGTGAAAACATTGCGCTACTCTTTTTCTGACATTGCATGAGAAAGCTTGGATATCTGCCAATTTTTGCAACAACGAGATGATATTAATACCTTTAATTTGAGCGTAATTTGTTCAATTTGATGAGACAATATAATAGCGAAGAATGTTTTCGTGAAATTGAGGATTTTTTTTGGGGCAAAATTAATCACATTTTAGTGCCCTGAAATCCAACGCACACTTGCATGCTGACAGCCGGTCAGAATATGCGCATGTACCCCCTCTACATATCAGAAAATGTTTCATGTATGCAGACAAAAGTGGTAAGGAAAAGATAAACTAAGCCATTTTTGCACATCTGGTCAACTGACTAAGCGACTCTGTGAGCTCTCGTCAGGGGATCCAGATTGCATTAATATTCTGTTTGAATGGCGGCCATTTATACGGTACCGGTGTGACGGAGACGGTGGTCCCTCAGATATGAGTGTTCGCTTACAATGCTTTAACCCAGCCCGGACACTGACATCTGAAAAGGGTGACTTGGATGTCAGGGCTCGCCCTAGTTGAAACATAGGAGACCGGGCACTGCATGGTCTCTGGGGACCACCGTTTCTATCACGCCGGTATTTCCAGAATCATACATGTTTGATATAATATTTGGTTTAAGCCCATGAGCTTATCCAGTACAGTTTACAGTTACTCACCTTGTTACTACCCTCTATATACTGACTTGTTAAGTTTCTATAATTCGATGCCCGAAACATATCTACAAAGAAAAGACGCCATTTACATTTTAAAAATGTTGCCATCCATAAATTATAAATGCTACTCGGGCATTGTGGTACAGTGGTTTAATTCTGTTAATTCAATTAGCTTAATTCCTGGCCTTTTGAATGAAATTATGAAATGTCTTTGGTTTTAATGAAATTTCCAGGTTTAGGGCGGGATGAGGACGCGAGAGTATTTCGCATTACAGGGGCTACAACATCTTAGGATAAATTAATATGCGCCATACATGTTGTAGCGTACATACAGATATATGCATATCTAATTAGGTAATCTCTCACGGTATACAATGCATATGTATGTCCAACTAGGGTAATCTCATGAGATTTGCAATGTATTTTGCGTAAGACGACACATGTAATACGTACCTCAAAGTATTAAAGAAAAAGGTCCAGTCCTTTTCCTGGCTTGTAGAAAGAAGAACTGGATGTGTAACGCTCAGAGGTGGCAAGCTCAAAACGTGATGAGAGCTTGTGAAGAATGAGTGTCGCTATTCCTACCTCAGACAATACCATCGCCTGTACTCGAGAACGGCCATATCTCGCTTTCACAGAGAAATCCTTGAAACTTTTATATGTAACACTGTAAGCAAGTACCATCGAAATATAGCCCGACCAATTTGGTCACTACCTTATATGATCTCCACTCCGGAAATCAATGCATGGGTATTGTCAAACTAACTACCTGGTTTGACCACGTGATTGCTGAAATATGTACACATGATTCCCTGAATATATCCAGGCCTACGGATATCCTGACTATTTCTCTTCGTATTTTGAGAGTTTCTAGGTAAATTAGATAGAACGATATAAATGATGGATTGTATAAACGGTCCAATCCTATCAGGGAAAAACATATGATGCCTGATATCTGCCTTATCCTTTTATCGTAAGAATTATACTGGTGCCAAACACGATGGATGGAGTATGAAGTGCAACATGTTTTCATGATTTGTGTAATCTTGACAATCAATATAGAAGGATTTCGTACGTTAACCGAGAAATTTAAACACACGATTACATGAATGTATCAGCGAGCACAACATTGTAGAATGTCAATTCGTTGAATACCTTATTCAGTTTATGGGATTTGGTGCTGAAATATTTACCTTTAGTGAGTTCCAGGGAACGCTTTCAGAACATAGAGGGACCCTCATCGAAATGTTCGTCTAAAGCATCACAACAGAGAGTCTGGTCCTCACGTACACTCTCAGAGGTGTAAAAGGGGTGTAAAAGAGCGAAAACACTCCTAGAGAGGCAAATTTAAACTCATAACGGGTGCAAATGGGGTATTAAAGGGGTGTTTTTTTATCATTCAACATGATACGTCAATAGATTAAACTTCTGGGGTGTTTCAAAAACATGTAAACATTGATTCAATAACAATATGAGGCTATGGTGAGTAATGGTGTCGCTTGTTATGGAAAACTCAGTCCTGATACAATGTCACGTCTGTGAGGTATTTACATTGTGGTTGCAACATGTCGTTAGTGAGAACGACTGTCTACTGGATCTTCGATCTGACCAATGAACACAACCAGTAAATGTTCACGTCACCCACATGTCATTGGAATGTTTTGAACAATATATGTTTGAAATTATCTCTCGTAAGTATAAAGGCACAGCCCAAAAACTACCAAGAAGTGCATCGGTGTTATTAAACATCCTTAACGAGAGATGTTAGTGAACACCTTAACTTCGCATTGGCAGGTGTTACTTGACACCAATGGGTGTCGTTTTACACCCACCGTAGATTGTGCTATGAGGCACCCCAACAAAGCACCGAGAATTTGCATTGGTGGTATTTTACATCTTTCATCTGGGGTGTTGACGAATTAGAGCGATATGCAGGATGCAACAGTCACAGAGTCAGTTCCGGAGGTGTCATTGAACACATTGCGGTGTTATTCAACACCATTCAGGTAAGGTGTTAGCGAACACCCAAATAGCACATTGGGAGATGACCCTAATCTCGAACACCCAAATAGTACATTGGGAGATGATCCTAATCTGTGCCATGCAGGTCTTAATGTAGAGGAGGTGGGGTTGTTCTGAGTAATTGGCATGTGAACAAAGTGAGCGGACCACACAATCAACACGCGAATTATAAAAGAATGCTCGCGTGAACCAGCATCATCCTTTGCATCTCTACTCATCAACAAGTCACTAAAGACTGGACATATGAATGGTTACATGCAAATTGTATGCCTGTCCACAAAAAGTCGACAAAGCTAACTGAGAACAACCGCCCAGTGTCACTTTTATGCATTTTTATCAAAGTCTTAGAACGGTGTAATTTTAATCAAATATATTTGTATACTGAGCCAATGTTATTTAAATTGCAACATGGTTTTGTTAAAGGTCACTTGACCACAACACAGCTCACGGAAATCCTGCATGCTGACTTAACTGACCACTCGGGACAAGTCAATATCCTTCATCTTGATTTTTCGAAGGCATTCGACTCTGTCTCACACGACCTATTACTACACACGTCTCAAATATTCGGTTTCAGTTGTAATTTTTTAAAATAGTGTTCTGTGTATCTGTCGAACCACAAACACAGAGTAGTAATAAGAGGGAACAAATTCAATTGAAACGAAGTAATTTCGTGTGTCCAACAAGGGTCTATTCTCGTTCCCCTAGTGTACCTCGTTTATGGTAATGGCATGCCTGATTATTTCAGAGAATTGTCAATCTTAGCCTTATTTACAGATAAATCAAAATTAATCAGGAAAATTAATAGCACTAACGATTCTCTGGCATTCCAGGCTGATAGAGATAATTTACATCAATGAAGTTTGAAAAGGGAATGAATTTTAATGTAACCAAGAATAACTCTTAAGAGTCACGAGAAAACGCAAGCCAGAGTCACGAGAAAACGCAAGCCAGAGTCACGAGAAAACGCAAGCCAGTAAAGGTCGATAATTTTCTGGAATTCCGTGCCACAATGATATGAAACAGAAACGTTCAATGTGGATTTCTGAAGGAAGGCCGAGGGGCTCAGAATATAATTCACAAGGAATATAAAGAAATTGAATCAACGTTCAGAAAACATCTTAGACACTCTTTCGATGAATATTTAGCCTCACAGTTGAATGAAATAGATGAATCCAATGAGTTGGATAATAACCTGTTCTGGACACTGTATAACAGTCGCAGAAATTCTGATCGGCAAACCTGCATGCTCAGGTATAGAACACAATGGAACACTAATCAGAGACGCGGACGCAGCTTGTGAGGTGTGGGCGGCCCATTTCGAACAGCTGTACTGTGAGCACTCTAACGAACTATTCGATAAGAAATTCAAAAATGAAATTGATCATAGAGTAAGTGTGATAAACAGTGAACGGAGGACTGAGGATGAGTGTACTCGGTTTATTTTTACAGGTGAGGATGTGAAACAAAAGTGCAAAAAAACTGAAGAATAACAAAGCCAGTGGATTCGATGGAATTGTTTATGAACAGTTTGGCCGTGACGCCATCTTCACGCAGCTTGCACATCTATTCAGCCTAATTATTAAATATGAGCACATCCCGTCAGACTGGAAAAGTGGAATACTTGTTAGTATATACAAAGGAAACAAAAAACCGAGACAATGTACCAACAGCTGTCGTGGGATAACACTGTTGCCTGTAATCTTTAAATTGTTTGGAATGATGCTAGCAGATGATCTGAACGATTTTCTTGACTCGGCTGTGTTCCCAGATGGCGTATCAGAAAGGGCTAAGTAGTCTGTATGCCTCATTCAACTTACAAGAATGCATCAATCACAACTTGGAAAGAGGAGAAAATGTGCGTACTGTTTTTCTGGATAGCGCCAAAGCCTTTGACTGTGTGTGGCACAACGGACTCCTGTATAAATTACACCAAAGAGGTATTAGAGGGAAATATTGGAGAATTTTCAAGAAAATATATACGAATATGAAAAGTTGTGTATCCTTTAATGGTAAACTGTCGCGGTGGTTCAGAATGGAACGAGGGATCCGGCAAGGCAGTGCGCTGTCTGCAAAGTTATATCTTGTTTTTTTAGACGAACTATTGTGTGAATTAGAAGAGTCCGGTGAAGGTGCTGTGATTATGGATATTATGGCCAATGTTTCAACGCAGGCGGACGATATATGTTTAACCAGCATACGTCGAAGCGGAATGCAGCCAATGTTGCGCATGTGTCAGAACTGCAGTAAGCTGTGGCGTTTCCTTTTTAACCCGTCAAAACACTGGGAATGACATTCTCCCAGAAGATTCCAAGGCATGTTGATGAGAGATTTGAATTATATGGAGAAACAATCCCGACAGTGAACGAAACCACTCACGTAGGCGTTACGTCGACAAACAATCTTTCCTCTCTCAACCGGACTAAGATCGCATGCACATCTTTAAAAACTGTGACTATGTCCCTGCTGAAATCTGGAGTGCATCCCAAGGCCCTCAACCCTCTCACGAGCGCCCAAATCACAAAGCAAATAGCATATGCTAAAGCTCTTTACGGTTGCGAACTTTGGACGGTACCAAATGCAGAGATCCTGATGTTAGAACGAGCCCACAGATGGATTGTTAAATCAATCCAAGGATTTCCCAGACTGACAAGAACTGACATGTGCGTTAGCCTTCTTGGATGGACATCCACGGAGGGATATCTGGATATTAAAAAATTACTGCTTCTGGGAAATTTATGCAGATTGAATAGTAGAAAACTACCCAAGACTATCTTTCTAACTCGACTGTATTCGTGTATATCAAATCCATCAGCAAAAAGAACTCAGTTGGGGTTTATTCCTGACATAATGAAAATATAACCTGTGTGACGTTCTACACGAGTACAGAGAACATGGTACATTCCCCTCTCCACAATGGAAACAAACTGTGTTGAATACTGTGCGCGTTCACGAGGAACATAATGTGGTTAGGGAGAATGACCGGAGATACGGACTTCAACAGGTTATGAAGATTCACAACAACTTGAACTGGTACCGCCCGTCTGTTGGCAACTGGCGAGACGGTATCCGCGGTACAAACATGATATACAACACATGATGATTTTAGTGATTACCAGACCGGACTGTGCCACATATGTGAGAAACTTTATACAGATGTGCTACAGCATATAGTATTATCATGCAACAGGACTGAAGAGATACGCGACAGACTGTGGTGTTCTATTATCAACATCAGTGACATTAATTTTAGTGCATATTTGCACGGCTTGGAAGAGTGGGATTTCCTACATGTGTTGTTGGGCGGCCCACTGCAGTGCGATATGCTAGAGAAAGACGAAATTGATCAATTTAGAATTAACTGTTTGAAAAGCATAACTGAAATGAAGAATCTGTATTATCAATAAGAAACTCTTGAAAAAAGTGTACAATAATGTTAAATCTCTAAACATAATTTGACTTCAGTTCACATTTATTTAGTATTGTTTTTGGTATATTTGTTTGTATGAAATTTGTATAATGCTCTCCGAAAGAAGGAATAAAGATGATAATAAGTTTGAAAAAGGAATGAATTTTAATGTATCTAAGTATAACTCTTAAGAGTCACTAGAAAACGCAAGCCAGAGTCACGAGAAAACGCAAGCCAGAGTCACGAGAAAACGCAAACCAGTAAAGGTCGATAATTTTTAAGTGATTTTCGTTTAGAAATTGTAAATGCAATGAACGTTCTTGGAGTTATTATATGATCGAATCTCTCGTGGTCAGAACACACCAAGGCAAACAGGATGCTAGAAATAAAACCTGTGGAAACAATTAATCAGTCAAAGTGAAAAGATATTTGTATATACATAGTTATAGCTAGAACCATTATTGAATATACTACTCAGTGCTGAAGCGTACCAACAAAATATGTCTTTTGCATATAGAAGATGTTCAGAGGAGAACGCTTATTCTAGGATATCAATGCTGTAAATTTCTTTGTTATCAATAAATCTCCTTCGACTTCATGTTTTACACCTCTCATATCGTAGGGAATTGAGTTATATTGTATTTCTGGCTAAGTGTCATATGGGCGATTTTAGTTTAATTTGAACAATTTCGTTACTTTCAAGGATGTCGATAGCCTCCGCATGAAAATGCCTAGGTCCCGCACTGAAAGTTTTCGTCGTTCATTCTTTAACAGAATAAATTATTATATTTCAAACCTGATCCTGCTAAATGACGAGTTGTAAGATGGATTTCACATGATGTAAGATGGATTTCTGTCCTATATGTGTTAGTAGTAGGTAAAAGCTATTTAAAGTCGCCTTTCACCCGGATGTAACTATGACGTCACAACTTCCGATGGTGGCGCCATCTGTACACTCTGGACGCAAGGGAGACAACTCGATCTGCCAGAGTTTGGCCGCCATCTTGAATTTTTGCCTCGTCTCATGTCACGGTAAATTGAGCAACATTACCCTCAAAAAACCCTCACATTACCCTCAAAAAGCCCTCTAAGACATATAATAATAATAAAGATACCCTATAGGTGTTGTACGATCTTATTATGACGAGTCTAGGATCAATGCGACCCCAGGGTCGAGCGTTTATTGTCCGGTATGTCTCCGCAAAAAGTAAACAAACAAAATGGCGGCGCTTGCTATGGGGATTCCCTTTTGACATCACGACATCGATCGCGCTGCCCTCTGGAGGCAAGGAAGACAACTCTGACTGGGCGAACCCTCTGTAGGACAAATGCCGGGTCATCTCCCCTGATTCGAACATTTGCGTCTTTACGGGGAATACCTAAATAGATGTTTTGGAGCTAGGGGAGGCACTAATGGGCCGATGGGGTCGAGTGAGGTATCAAAGTGAAGCCTATGTGAGGGGGCATCTAATGGGCTGGGTGTGGGGTTGAAATATCGGCATTCTGCGCATGCGCGGTGGCCCAAGGGTATGCAAATAGCGGTTTGGAGCTAGGGGAGTTACTAATGGTACGATGGGGTCATATGAGGTATCCATGTGAAGCATTCGTCAAGGGGCATCTGATGGGCTGGGTCTGGGGTTGAAATAGCGGCATTCTGCGCATGCGCGGTGACCCAAGGTTATGGAAATAGACGTTTTGGAGCTAGGGGGTTCCCTAGTGGACCGATGGGGTCGAGTGAGGTATCAAAGTGAAGCCTATGTGAGGGGGCATCTAATGGGCTGGGTGTGGGGTTGAAATATCGGCATTCTGCGCATGCGCGGTGGCCCAAGGGTATGCAAATAGCGGTTTTGGAGCTAGGGGAGTTACTAATGGTCCGATGGGGTCATATGAGGTATCCATGTGAAGCATTCGTGAAGGGGCATCTGATGGGCTGGGTGTGGGGTTGAAATAGCGGCATTCTGCGCATGCGCGGTGGCCGAAGGGTATGGACATAGACGTTTTGGGAGCTAGGGGAGCCCCTAATGGGCCGATGGGGTCGACTGAGGTATCAAAGTGAAGCATTCGTGAAGGGGCATCTGATGGGCTGGGTGTGGGGTTGAAATATCGGCATTCTGCGCATGCGCGGTGGCCCAAGGGTATGGAAATAGACGTTTTGGGAGCTAGGGGAGCCCATAATGTGCCGATGGAGTTGTATGAGGTATCAAAGTGAAGCCTATGTGAAGGGGCATCTGGTGGGCTGGGTGTGGGGTTGAAATAGCGGCATTCTGCGCATGCGCAGACGCAATGCGAAGCTCTCGTCCAATCAGAAGCGAGTATTTCAAATCCGTCACAGAGCTCTCAGCCAATCAGAAGCGAGTATTTTGACCCGGTGCATTATGGGACATATCCAAGATGGCGCCACGTATGTTCAAGATGGCGGCACATCCGGTATCGAAAACTGCCCATTTTGTCGGGATATGGTCACCTAGTGTCGAAAACTGGACCCTGGATGGGTCCCACTAATGGTCCATTGGGGTCATATGAGGTATCCATGTGAAGCATTCGTGAAAGGGCATCTGATGGGCTGGGTGTGAGATTGAGATAGGGTCATTCTGCGCATGCGCGGTAGCCCAAGGGTATGGACATAGACGTTTTTTGGGGTCTAGGCGAGCCCTATTGACCTTTGACCTCAGAAATTTGCATATGACGTCACTTCAGGTTTGGGATGAATGAGGCGTGACCTTTGAACATGTCCAGACTTGTCAGACTTGCAACTGGGGTTGCGCAAGTGTGTGTGTGACGTCACTTCCGGTTTGGGTGAATTCACCCGGATGTAAAAACGACGTCACTTCCGGTTTTGGGTGAATGCTCAAACACACTACCTCCAACTTTCCCGGCCCGCACCCCGGCCCGGGCCCCGGCCGCAGCGCGCGCGCGCGCGCGGGTTCTCCGACCGCAGCGCGCGCGCGCATCATCACCGGCAGTGCGCGCGCGGGTTGTCCGAAAATGGCGGATACGTTGACGGGAAAGACCCGAAGGTGACCGCCATTGTGGGAAAATGGCGGCTACATTGACCGGAAACACCCAAAGGTGAACGCCATTGTGGGGAAAAACCCCAGTACATCAACACATACACAGACAAGTCCAGACATGTACAAAGGTCACGCCTCATTCAAACCAACCGGAAGTGACGTCATTTTTACATCCGGGTGAAATAAGGTCGAATTTAGCATTGACCTTATGGCGCAAGCGAGTATAACAAGTGCCACGCACGGTGTATAAAACCCTGCCCAACAGGTACACTATAAAGCCACCTCTCTCACCGTTCGCTTTTCATTCCCCACCATGCCAGCGAGCGGAACAGAGCTTGCGTTATTCCAACTGACGTCCGACGTCACCCTGATCGTCTATGACGATCACCTGGAGCTGGTCCAAGACGCACCGCAGAAGGTGAAGATTTTGTTATCGCTATCATGCACGTGGAAGTCGGCGTGCACATACGCACTGCTGGAGAGGATTCCCTTTTTCCTCGGTTGGAACAGAGTGGAGGTCTCTATATCACACTCTGTCCACCCTTATGGATGGCACTGAAAGATGTATTCCCCGAGGTGGATGACTTACTACACCCCGCGGTGAAAGAAGGGACTGTGGCTACCTGGAGGCTTACACCTGGCTGCACCCTATTGTTGTACCCCAAACGAGTGGACCTCATCGATAGCGGACTTAGGTGTTGATGGGTGACCTGCACGGTGATAGCATTCACCTGTGTGACGACGTCTACATTTTCTGCGGTCCCTTTTGCGCTCGACTCCTCTGTCTGAACGACGGTGGTTTTACCCTGGACCCGGATCTATGGACGGCTTTGGAACAAGTAGTCCCCATTGTCGATAAGGTACTATCTCTATAGGAGCCACATAACCCATCAGAATAGTACGTATCACGGACTACACCCGACGTCTAGGCGCGCATGTGTGACATGGTCTATAAAACACGTCTCTCTGGATCCCACACCTTCATTTCTACGGTTGCAGAGCCATGACGGAGACCGAGCCCTATGCCACTCGCATTTTACAGCATGCCACCGCGGTGAATTCATTCACGGGTTACCGAGCAGTGGTTCGGTCCATGTTTGCAGATGGCGACGACAACGAGGGGCGACGCCAGATCCTGAACGAGTTCACAGAAGCGGTCCTCGACAGAGTGCACTCGATGGAGAGGTGTGCCATCACTCACCACTACTGGACTATGACAGCCATCGTTGATGCTCGGGCTATGGACCACGAGCGCTCACGCCGAACCAGCGACGGCTGGTTGGCCTCACAATAGTCTGTGCCCTATTGACCCTGGCGCTGTGGCATTGACAGTGGGACCTCACCATAAATACGAGGGTCAGACAGAGTGTGCGTCATTCAACGATCGTCATTGGGTCAACCATGTCACCAGTTCTACGAGCCATCCTGCCCCTTACACCCCGGGTGGGGTTACACGTCTATGAAGATAAAGTCACCCTCGTGGAAGACCGTGGAGATGTTTGCTGGTCGCCCGCTGAGACCGTATCGAATACGGTTACGCTACATCGTGACGGCTGGACCAAATTTAAACGGGTGTTGAGCGGCGAGCTCGATGGACACGTCATCCACATAGACAATGCCATCTACGTATACCGTGGACCCTTCTTCCCACACTGGGCCGCTACCAAGACCCTACGCGAAGCTTCATCCTAGACCCCGATCTGTGGACAGCCTTCGAGAAAGTGGTGCCTATCGTGGACCAGCTGTTTACACCGGACGAGCGGTCATCAGACGAGTTGGAGTGGGCTCGTGCCCTGAGAGAATCGGCGGCACAACCCAATGAACAACTGTCTAGCCATGAACCCGACGACGATGCCATTGATTACCCGGCTAGACTCAGTCAGCCCAGTGATATGACCACCTGATCCTTTGACCTCACGGAGTTCTCCCTATAAATACGAGAGACAGTCAAATCTGGTACCATTCACGTACTGACCGTGGCGGAGCATATGATACTGGCGTATCTCAGCTTGACCCCCGATGTTTTCCTGCACGTGTATGCGGATACGGACGATATCATGGAGGAGGTGGGAGACATCTGTGATGCGCACCCTACACAACCGTGCCCGGCTCACATTCGTCTGTCCCGAGAGGGCTGGACCAAATTCAAACGGGTGTTGTCTGGTGAACTGGACGGCGATCTCATCCACTTGTGTTACGATGTGTACATCCGACGCGGTCCTTTCTTTGCTCAATTGGCTCGGCTAGATGGGGGTACAGTGCATTTTACCCTTCACCCTGATCTATGGTCTGCATTGGAAGATGCCGTGGTAGATGTGGATCAAGTGGTTATCAAGCGGTCATCAGACGAGTTGGACTGGTCATTTACCATGGACACTGTGAAAGCCCACGAAGAAAATCAGAAAGAAACTCCGGCCCAAGATATACCCGTTATAAATAAACGATAGAGCCAGGGTGCATCATCATTTTGTCACCATGAAGCGCTGGGAGAAGGTGTTGGATAACTTATACTACAGTCCCGACAGTCCGGCGGCCTATAGTGCATTGTCGGCTCTCTATCGAGCGGCCAAACCCCAGGAGATACAACGTGCCCAAGTCCGAGATTGGTTAAGAAAACAAGACACCTATACCTTACATCGAGCTGTCCGTCGCCATTTTCTACGGAACCGGGTCATCGTGGGAGGAATAGATGCCCAGTGGCAAGCGGATTTGGTCGATATGAGCGCCTTTGCCAAACACAACGATGGGAATCGGTATATCTTGACGTGCATCGATATCGTCTCCAAGTATGCGTGGGTGGTACCCATCCGGACGAAAACCGGGGCGAATCTCATAGCGGCGTTCAAAGACATCTTCAAAACCGGGCGCAAACCTTTGTATTTGCAAATCGACGAAGGCACGGAATTCCTCAACAGACCGTTCCAAGCCTTTCTCAAGAAACAGAAGGTGTTTTTCTTCCATACGTACAACGAGACCAAGGCTTCCGTGGTGGAGAGGTTCAACAGGGCATTCAAAGGCCGCATGTATAAATATTTCACCTATAAGAATACAAGGCGGTACATCGATGTTCTCCCGAAACTTGTGAGGGGTTACAATCGAGCCTATCATCGGAGTATAGAGAGAGCCCCCATTACCGTGACCCAACGCAATGAAGCCCAAGTCCGGCGTGTCTTGTACCCCAGGCCATGGCAGCGAACCACGAAGGCGGTTTACAAGGTCGGGGACCCTGTACGGATCAGTAAAGTCAAGGGCAAGTTCGAGAAAAGTTACTTGCCCAACTGGAGCGATGAGCACTTCCTGATTGAACGGCGCCTACCCCGACAGCAGCGAGTCTATGAACTGGAAGATCTCCAAGGGGAACCGTTGCTAGGGACGTTTTACGAGACGGAATTACAGCCTGTCGTAAAAACACAGCAAGACTACTACACGGTGGAGCAGATTTTGAAAACGGAACGTCGACGTGGCAAACTGTTTCATTTCGCCAAATGACAAGGCTGGCCCAGTTCCTTCAATTCCTGGGTCGCTGCCAACCAGGTGAAACGACTATAAAACCAGACACCACTGCCGTCATCCTTCATTCCACGTCCGACCACAGTGCTATGGACCAACAGCAGCTGCCTCTGAACACAGCGTCTCCCAAAACGCGCAAAAGGCAAATGGGCTTTGTGGTGATAGTGCTAACCCTGCTGAGTGTGCTGTACGGAGGTGTGTTTTACGACGTAGCCTATGTCAGCACGTTACTTAACCAACTGAGAACACCAGCCAAAAGTGAAACCGGTCTACAGGTAGCACCAGTCAACCCCGTATCGAGCCCAGTCACCACCACCACACCCCGTGTACAAGCCACGTCCAGCTCCACACCAAGCTCTACACCTGCACCAAGTACACCTACTACGTCTGAAGACCCACCGGATTTCATCCCTCACAGTGAACCGACAACGACGACCGACGTTGTACCCACCCCCATCATCATCCCTGACAGTGAACAGACAACGACGACCGACGTTGTACCCACCACCACTCCAGTTCACTCGTACCAAATTTACAAGAGCGGGTTACCACGACAACGGATACACCTCCAACCATGGACCCCTGTTGGCAGCATCCCTTCACTTGCGTCATCGCAGGACCGACGGGCTCCGGCAAAACGCACTTCGTCAGGAAGCTCCTTCAACACGCCGACAGCATGATCACCCCACCTATTGCTCGAGTCGTGTGGTGTTACGGAGAATGGCAGGAAGCGTATGCAGCAATGCCCCACATCACGATTGTGGAAGGCCTACCCAACCTGGCCGATTTGGAACCCGACACCTTGGTGGTTCTGGATGATCTCATGGCGGAGACGGATGCGCGGGTCACCCAACTCTTTACCAAAGGCAGCCACCATCGACGGCTCAGCATCATCTACATTGTGCAGAATCTGTTCAGTAAAAACAAAGAACATCGGAACATCAACTTAAATGCCCACTACCTGGTGGTCTTCAAAAACCCGAGAGATACCACTCAATTGCTGCACCTGGCGAGACAGATGTATCCCGGCCGCACACCGTTTGCGTTAGAAGCCTTTAAAGATGCCACAACCCCTCAGCACGGGTATATGCTCTTCGACCTCAAGCAAGCCACCCCGAACATCTTCGACTACGGACCGGCATCTTTCCCGGAGAGGCCCACCACGTGTACATGCAAAAATAATGTAAACACACCCACAGTGGCGCCCCCAGCTGGGGTCTGTGTGTTTGATGATGGGAATAATAAAAAGAATGAATACCACAGCAGGGTTGACTTTGTCTGTGAGGTGGATAAAAAGGGCAGAGTTGTGGGTTCTAGCATTAGTTGTACAGGATGTCTGCGCGAGTACGGAAGCACGCTCCCACGCTCCGTGTATTGAAGACGGCCCCACCCGAGTTAGTCCGAACCATTGTACGCGGTGTGGACCCTGACCTTGTACGCTGTCTGTGCGAGATCGGGTACAACCTGTTAAAAGGCAACGTACCACTGACTCCGGCTCAGAAGACCAAGTTGGCCAAACATAAGACAGGTCTCCGAACCTTAGTCCAGAAGCGGGTCCCTCAAACACAAAAGAAAAAGGTGTTACAGAAAGGCGGCTTTCTCGGGGCCATCTTAGCACCGTTGGCCGCTTCCTGTGTTGGGTCCAGTATTGCGGAATTTCTTCGGCCGACAAATGAACCACACGAAAAAAATGTGATCCTCGTCGAACCACGGTTCCTTCAAAACCTCCAATCACCCTATCCTGTCCCACCTACGGTGAAGACCATAAACACCCTCATGGAGAGATGCAACAGATCTTACAGAGACCGGAGCGACAGTGAGAAAGTACAACGGTACAATGAGACGCTTCAACGGTACATGACGTTCATGGACCAATACAAAACCCTCTCTACCCCACCACCACCACCACCACCACCACCACGTGACACACCGCCGACCTCAGGGTGCAGTTACCTATAATATGTTGGGAGGCTGCTGTGAAAAAGCCTACATATAGGGCCTCGCTCAGAGGAGGACCTAAACACAGAGCCTATTCATATTTCATATATCAAAATATTTCTATGTATCTCAGGAATATTTTCAGGCCAAAACATCTGAGCATTGAAAATTTTTTTTGACTCACTGACCTATATTCAACAACAACAACAACGCTGATATGTGAGCTCGTTTTCCACAAAATACATCAACCTCCGCTGACGGCTCATGTATCCACTACGCAAATGAGATGTTTATATTCACTACGACTCTGTCAAGTATCTCCAGCAGCTTTAAAAAAAGTGGGGATTATATGCCCATCGCCAGCTCGTTTTTAGTGTAAGAAGTCGTCTGCTAAAGTGACAGAAATGGCAACTATAAGATACCCTCGTTCCCATGTGCATGATGACGTCACCAATTTACCACTAAATTCCATATTTTATTTCTAAATTCATCCATTCTGATTTTCGATCAACCTTTATGCTGAAATTATATCAATACAATCTAAAAAAAGTGGCATTTTCAATTTTACATGTCTGTTCTGGGGGGAATCCCACTGTGTGACCCCTACAGCTTTGGGAAACCCCCTCGTTTTTAGTACGAAACAGTGGTATGCCACCTTATAGAACAGAAAAGTTGTTTTCAAATATCTCTTAATCTATGATGCAAATAAAGCAGGAAATTCTGAACAGTTTGGTGTATCTGGCATCAAAATCGGTTGAAATCTCACCGAAATTTTGAGTATTCCCTACCGACCCCATATCATGGATTTTCACCAATTAACGGTACTCATTTGGAAATATCATTATCTTAACATGTAATCCTGTATTCCTGAATACATGTAAGGCAAGTACATGTACATGTTGCAGAGAAAATGTACCATGGTCTAATTATACAGAATAATCCATGAACAAAAGTAAATTGGCAGCCTGAATTATGTGAACATGCAACCAACATAAGTTTATACATGTATTGTGATGTCACAACACGAGCCATTTTGTTATGACGTCACGTCATAATAGTATATTGCAACAATGTGAGTGCAATGATGTCATTCAAAGAGATGACGTCACAAGATAATGCAGCCAATGTATCATAAGCTATCAGCTGTTCAAGTGTACATGTACTGTTGTGTAGGGGAAAACCATATAGTACAAATTGTATTCACCATAGAGGAATATGGTAGCCATGTCACAATGGGACATAAAACGTGAAATTATATACAAGTATTAGTTTGTTACATGTACTCTGTCAGGCTAAAAGGTTTAGGTGGTGATGGTGAGGCGAGCACAGTACAAACATCAGAGGTTATATGCATGGGCCAGGGTCAGGTAATTGGCAAACAATTGAAAGGGGGGGTGTGGAATGCACATCACACACACAGATTACATGTAGATTCAGGTGCGGCTGGATACTTGAGGAGGAACATTGCTGTTTGGGGGGGGGGGGGGAAGAAAAGCAAAAGATGGCCATTAAGTACTATAGTCATAAATGGACAATTTCCAACAGAACGAGTTCTCTGAGTCTGTGCCCGGGCAGTAGATACTTGTTTCTTGCCTCGAAAATAAACTCAAATTATAGGATATTCAAAGGTTGTCTATAGTACCATCCATGTACCATACATGTACATGACAACCATGCTCATTAGGAATGAATCTAATTAGTATTCTTAGTAGAAAGTATCTCAGTCTGTGTAAAATCTGTCATCCACATTTGTCATGTTGAAATGGTCATATTAGAAATTCAGAACTATGAAAGGGAATCTGAAATTTAGATACAAGCAGATAAAGCTCACATGTCGCTCAAATATAAAGTTCATGTTTAAGTCTAGCTTCAGGGGGTGAGTGGAATGAGTGAGACTGTCAGGGCGTGGGGTGGGGGTGAGATGGGGGCAGACTATTAGCAATGAATGGATGTCATTATTCAAAGAGCTAGACATGGAGAATTTTCTATCTGAAATTGTCATTCAGGTTGAAACTGGTACAGTGGAAGAAAGGGAACTCCTAGTGTTTCTAACCCATAAAAGATATCTGATGTACATGTAGCAGTTTCTCATGCATGACTGTAAATGATTGCTTCATAGAATGCTGACAGAGGTTCTCAAATACTATGACAGAAGCAGCTATGGCTGACCAAAATAATAATATGAATTGAAAGAATTATTCTTCATAGTTTTCTGTGCACAACCTATAAGGGTGCAGTTACCTATAATATGTTGGGAGGCTGCTGTGATATGTTGGGAGGCTGATTTTCGATCAACCTTTATGCTGAAATTATATCAATACAATCTAAAAAAAGTGGCATTTTCAATTTTACATGTCTGTTCTGGTGGGAATCCCACTGTGTGACCCCTACAGCTTTGGGAAACCCCCTCGTTTTTAGTACGAAACAGTGGTATGCCACCTTAGCACCGCTCCAACAGCCGCCATTACCAGGGGTAGCACCCACAGCCCCACAGTGGGTGGAAGACGAAGTCCTGAAGAGTGTACCTGCCTCGTTCAAGAAACAAGCTGGCCTGGTATTACAACGGATGAAACAGAATCCTAACATGACTTGGAATGATAAAGGCGAACTCCTGGTACAGAATCGGGTGGTTCCCGGGACCCACATGACGGATTTAGTGAATGATCTGATGCGTAAACGCAGGTCGCACACGGATCCTCGAGGATGGGAGGTCTTCGCTCAAGGCTTGAAAGACATGCATGTACCACATGAATTGGTAGGGAACCCCCAGCGCTGGGCCTTCATGCAGTGTGACTCACCGAGTCGTGCACCACGACAGACTCCACAACCTTCTTGGGAAGCCGACTGGAACCGGAGTCACCCCCCAAAACTCCACCACCACAACGGGCACCTTATTTTCGCGCCTTTAAAAAATCACCCTTGATCAAGACACCCCACATCTCCAGAGCCGTGACACGTAGCAAGTCACCGCGACAAACACGACGCCGGACACAACCGCCCAAGGCCTGGAACACCTATTAAAACCAACAGCAGCAGCAGGACAGCTCAGTCGCCATGTTTTACCTCACCGTACCCAGTAACAGTTCGCTGGATGTGTTTCCTGACAACCCCTCGGCCAAGTACGTCACCCAGTTACCGCAACCGTTGCATTTACCTGGACGATGGGAATGTGGCCTAGTGGATATCCAATACCCTTACTCGTGGTACAACGTGCGAGCCAATGAAGTCTGGTACGAGGTGACCTACGAAGGCAAAAACACCCGACTCACCCTGCCTGAAGGCCAATACGATACCCCCAAGGAGTTCGTGGGTGGGCTGACAAGACTGTTGCATTATAAGGCTCTACGGGAGGTGACGAATACATCAAAATCCATCAAATCCTTTCCCTTCAAGAATCGCGTGGACTTCGATTACAACGCACACAACGACAAGACACAGATCCTTCTCACCGCCAACGTGAGTGTCGAACTCAGTCCTATCCTACAACAAATGCTGGGTCTCGCTCATGCGACCTACACGGGTCCATCCGAGGACCATGGGGAGATCCCGATGGATATGAAGTCCGGTATGTACGGACTCTACGTCTACTCGGACGTGGTGGACAACCACATCGTGGGCGATATCAACACACCTCTGTTACGGGTGGTCCCCATTAAAAAGACGTATGGAGCTCAAGTCACCCACAGTTTCAACCACATGCTCTACCTGCCCGTACGACAAACCGACATCAACACGATCACGGTGGATATAAGAGATGACACGGGACGACCGGTGGCATTCGAACGAGGAAAAGTGGTGCTGACACTTCATTTTCGACAAGCACGTGCTCCCCACTTTGCATGATGAAAGTACCTTACGAGTGCGATGCACGCAGCTATATGGACTATTATGCCCAACAGGCCGGGGGTGGCTTTCCGGTCTTTAGCGGTGCACGCATGCAACGAGGACATGGACTGGGGAACATACTCGGCAGCATCGTCAAAACGTTCCTGCCCTTGGTGACGCGTGGGGTGAAAGCAATCGGCAAACAAGCGGTACGCAGTGGACTGCAAGTGGCCGGTGATGTCTTGGGAGGTACGGCACCCAAAGAAGCCTTGAAACGGCGGGCCAAAGAAGCGGGAGGCGTCTTGGTGGCCAAAGCACAACGCACCGTAGGGAATAAAAGAGCTGCCCCACCGAGACCACGCACCAGTCGACGACCGACCCAGCGACGACGTACATCGAAGAAGACAAAGGATATCTTTTCTTAAAACATGTCCTTGATCCACGCCGAGTCCTGCCCCTCCACCAACAGTGAATTTGATTTGTGGACCGTGCCGCCCACACAGACCAGTGTCGAACAAGGATTATGGGTGGAGCATCTCCCGCTCTCCAGCATCAACGAAACCGGGCCCATCGAGTTCACCATCAGTAATGCGGATACGGCCTATGTGGATTTAGCCCATACATACTTGTATGTGAAAGCCAAGGTGGTCAATGGGGCTGGCACCAGAATCATCCAAACTGCAACGGTGGGCCCGACGAATCTATGACTGCACTCGATGTTTCAACAGGTGGATATTTTTCTCAGCGACAAACTCATCAGTGACTCCACCAACACGTACCCCTATCGAGCCTACATCGAGACACTGTTGTCGTATGGCCGAGAGGCTAAAAAGTCTCAGCTGACAGCCGCTTTATTCTACCAGGACACACCCGAGCACATGGACACGGTGGACAATGTGGGATATAACAAACGGAAGGCTTTCACTGCGAACAGTGCCTCGGTGGATCTCATGGGTCGACTGCACGCAGACATGTTCATGCAAGACCGGTACCTCTTGAACAAGATCCCCATCAAAATTCGACTGATACGGGCGCCTCCGACCTTCGCCTTGATGGCCACTGACGTAGAGGGGCATGCAGCGGACTATAAGATTGTCATCCAAGACGCAGTCCTGTATGTCCGAAAAGTGAAACCGAATCCAGCCGTTCAATTGGGACACATGAAAGCCTTGGAAACAAAACCAGCCCAGTATCCTATCCGACGTGTACAAACCAAAGTGTTCTCTGTGCCTGCTGGAAATATGGGCGCCAACAAAGAAAACCTGTTCCTGGGGGAACTACCCAAGCGATTGATCCTGGCCTGTGTGGAAAATACCAGTTTCAGCGGAGCCTACCCAGAGAATCCGTTTGACTTTAAACATTTCGGCATCAATTTTGTGGCCCTGCATGTGGATGGACAACAGGTCCCAGCCACGGCCTTAATACCGAACTATGGGCGCAGGAATTTCATTCGAGCCTATCAGAGCCTGTTTACAGCCAGCGGTCAAATCAACCAGGACGAAGGAAATTTCATCAGTCGGGAGGACTACGGGAACGGATACACGTTGTTCTGTTTCGATCTGACCCCCACCTTAGAGAACGACCATCAGCTGGCCCTGGCCAAGCAAGGCAATTTACGGTTGGAAATCCACTTTCAACGAGCCCTCCGAAGCACCGTCAATGTGATCTGCTACGCCGAGTTTGACAACATCATTCAAGTGGACAAAGCGCGCAACGTGCTGTGTGACTTCTCCACCTAACATGGATACAGACCAGATAACCACCGTGCTGGAGAATGACCCAGAGACACGTATGGTCTTTCAAGGGGTGTTCGCCCGAGATGTGTTCCCATTAGACCGTATGTATCCTGCTGCTTACGTTCTCAACACGGACCCGATGGATCGGCCCGGTGAACATTGGGTGGCCGTGTACTTGACAGAACAGCAGGGCGAATACTTTGACCCGTACGGCCTGCCACCCCTCCATCCCGATTTAACAGACTTCATGGATCAAGGCACAGAGACGTGGTGTTGGAACAGTCAAACGTTGCAAAGCCTGACCAGTAGCGTGTGCGGACAATATTGCTTGTTTTACCTGTACCATCGATGCCGGGGAAGACCCTTATCTACCATCGTACAGATGTTTGACGAGTACCCCAAGGCCGAGGACCGCGATGTACTCGTCTATGACTGGGCCGCCCATCATTTCAATGTACAAGCCCCGTTCTGGGCTTAAGTTCTTTCAATGTACACACGCCCGCTGTTCTGGGCTTAAGTTTACAAGCCCCCCTGTTCTGGGCTTCAGTTCTTTCAATGTACAAGTCCCCTGTTCTGGGCTTCAGTTCATTCAATGTACAAGCCCCTTGTTCTGGGCTTCAGTTTTCACGTGGTTGTTCTCACGCTGTTGTTGTTACTGAATAAAAAAGAAAATGAGATCTCACCAAAAAACCCTGTGTTGTGTGTTTTATTCATAATGCATCAATGCCCAATGTGGAGATTCAGTCAAACTGAAATCAGTGGTGTAGGATGGGGCCAAAATGTAACCCACCAAGGTTAGAATGCAAGAGCACTATAGTAAAAATAGAGAGCCAATGAAATCAGCCCACAGACCAAGTACGTGTTTTGGTCTAGGTTTGGAGCGGGCATTTCATTGAGGTACGTGTATACGGTGAGTGAAGACTCGTCCAACACGTATAGATTAAGTTTATGACTATAAGTTCTATGAACATAATGCATGAAAGTGGCTTTGAACACCGTATTAGCCAATCAGTGGCCTAGAATGGAGCCAAAGCTAACCCATCCATGTCCAGAAAACATTACCCGGATGTTGAGAAGAACCCGGATGTAGGCGCGGACGTCAGCGAAAGCACACCGTGAGTACCCCAATTCGATTGGCTGATTGTTCGGCCGCTGATTGGTTCTTTTTCTCGACCGCTGATTGGCTCTTTTTTCTCGACCGCTGATTGGTCCAAATGGAACTGCCCATCTTTTCCAGGTTCATCTAGAATCCCCTTTTTGTGCGCAAGCTCTGACTATAGCGATGCCGCAACATTGTCTCATTGGACATTGGACCGTTTGACCTGGATGTGACCTTTTGTCCCGCGCGCGCACTACCGGTGATGACGCGCGCGCGCTGCGGCCGGAGAACGCGCGCGCGCACTCGCGCTGGAGGGCCCGAGCCGGGGTGCGGGCCGGGGTGCGGGCCGGGAAAGTTGGAGGTAGTGTGTTTGAGCATTCACCCAAACCGGAAGTGACGTCATTTTTACATCCGGGTGAATTCACCCAAACCGGAAGTGACGTCACACACACACTTGCGCAACCCCAGTACATGACAAACACAGACAAGTCTGGACATGTTCAAAGGTCACGCCTCATTCACCCCAAACCGGAAGTGATGTCATATGCAAATTTCTGAGGTCAAAGGTCAATAGGGCTCACCTAGACCCCCAAAAACGTCTATGTCCATACCCTTGGGCTACCGCGCATGCGCAGAATGACCCTATCTCAATCTCACACCCAGCCCATCAGATGCCCCTTCACGAATGCTTCACATGGATACCTCATATGACCCCATTGGACCATTAGTGGCTCCCCTAGCTCCAAAACGTCTAGCGGGACCCATCCAGGGTCCAGTTTTCGACACTAGGTGACCATATCCCGACAAAATGGCCAGTTTTCGACACCGGATGTGCCGCCATCTTGAACATACGTGCCGCCATCTTGGATATGTCCCATAATGCACCGGGTCAAAATACTCGCTTCTGATTGGCTGAGAGCTCTGTGACGGATTTGAAATACTCGCTTCTGATTGGACGAGAGCTTCACATTGCGTCTGCGCATGCGCAGAATGCCGCTATTTCAACCCCACACCCAGCCCACCAGATGCCCCTTCACATAGGCTTGACTTTGATACCTCATACAACTCCATCGGCCCATTAGGGGCTCCCCTAGCTCCCAAAACGTCTATTTCCATACCCTTGGGCCACCGCGCATGCGCAGAATGCCGATATTTCAACTCCACACCCAGTCCATCAGATGCCCCTTCACGAATGCTTCACTTTGATACCTCACTCGATCCCATCGACCCATTAGGGGCTCCCCTAGCTCCCAAAACGTCTATGTCCATACCCTTCGGCCACTGCGCATGCGCAGAATGCCGCTATTTCAACCCCACACCCAGTCCATCAGATGCCCCTTGACGAATGCTTCACATGGATACCTCATATGACCCCATCGGACCATTAGTAACTCCCCTAGCTCCGAAACCGCTATTTGCATAACCTTGGGCCACCGCGCATGCGCAGAATGCCGATATTTCAACCCCACACCCAACCCATTAGATGCCCCCTCACATAGGCTTCACTTTGATACCTCACTCGACCCCATCGGTGCACTAGGGACCCCCCTAGCTCCAAAACGTCTATTTCCATACCCTTGGGCCATCGCGCATGCGCAGAATGCCGCTATTTCAACCCCAGACCCAGCCCATCAGATGCCCCTTGACGAATGCTTCACATGGATACCTCATATGACCCCATCGGACCATTAGTAACTCCCCTAGCTCCAAAACCGCTATTTGCATACCCTTGGGCCACCGCGCATGCGCAGAATGCCGATATTTCAATCCCACACCCAGCCCATTAGATGCCCCCTCACATAGGCTTCACTTTGATACCTCACTCGACCCCATCGGCCCATTAGTGCCTCCCCTAGCTCCAAAACGTCTATTTAGGTATTCCCCGTAAAGACGCAAATGTTCGAATCAGGGGAGATGACCCGGCATTTGTCCTACAGAGGGTTCGCCCAGTCAGAGTTGTCTTCCTTGCCTCCAGAGGGCAGCGCGATCGATGTCGTGATGTCAAAAGGGAATCCCCATAGCAAGCGCCGCCATTTTGTTTGTTTACTTTTTGCGGAGACATACCGGACAATAAACGCTCGACCCTGGGGTCGCACTGATCCTAGACTCGTCATAATAAGATCGTACAACATCTATAGGGTATCTTTATTATTATTATATGTCTTAGAGGGCTTTTTGAGGGTAATGTGAGGGTTTTTTGAGGGTAATGTTGCTCAATTTACCGTGACATGAGACGAGGCAAAAATTCAAGATGGCGGCCAAACTCTGGCAGATCGAGTTGTCTCCCTTGCGTCCAGAGTGTACAGATGGCGCCACCATCGGAAGTTGTGACGTCATAGTTACATCCGGGTGAAAGGCGACCTTAAATAGCTTTTACCTACTACTGGTGTTGCTCTAGGAAACAGAATTTTCATTTCAGCAGTAATCCTGCTAAATTTTAACATTTCAAAGTAAAATAATGGCTGGTAAAACACGAGAAAACTCGATCCAAAATTATGCATAATGTGCATGTTAATAGGATGTAAAAACGTGCAAATGTGCGTTTTTTCAATTTTCGGAGGGAATTCCCATAGTATTTTCCTAAATTCCGGAAAAAACACTTCGCAAAACAAATTCATTCTGATATTATTTTCGTTATTATATAATCATGATCCACTTGTGTTAATTTCATTTTGGTTCAAGAAGTGCTTTTTGATCAAAATTGAAAAATCAATTCGTTGTTTTTTGCAACCTGGCACGAAGTTTCCATCATAGCTCTCTAGATTTGTATATAATACCGCTTATGCCGGTGCTACGGGTCGTGTGGTCATGTCATTCTTGTTGCCACATGAACAGGTACAATAAAAGCGTACCTGAGATACAACACATATCACGAATCGTTAGATTCTTGGTATGTGCTTTAGAATAGGTTAAACAGAAGACTATACTGTGAAGTCATGTGGCTGTGTCAGTATGTTGGCACCTCTTCCCAGTGCGCTGTAATTTGGGAGTTCGAATCGTGTCGCTAACATGAATATTTTTTCATTTCCATAAACATTTGAGATTATTTTCTTGGAATTATGAAGCATAATAGAACTTTAATATTTCATTATTGACAATTAAAACTATAGATTATATATATGTATACATGTAATTTACAAGAATACTCGCGCACATGCGGACAGTGTCATAGTATATAAATGTGTGCCTGTTTTTGGATAATTGTTCTACCTTCATGTCAACCAAGAACTTTTTTATTTTCAATTTTCATTCAGATCTATTGTGTTGAAGGCATCAGAGAAGCCGATTTATATTGCTTTTCAGTGATCGACTGTTGTCAACATGAGTGCCTTGTTTGTAAAGGTGAAATGCGAACTGTGTGTGACTTCTATCATCTGACCAAACAAGAGAATGATCTGTTTAGCAATTTGATTGGGCTCAGGGTGAATACGCGCATGATATATTGTCCTACTGGGATCGATTTGTCCACGATGTAGAGGGCGGTTCTACAACTCTGCTCCTGGAAACACATCTGCACAAGTCCAGGTAATCCCTAAATCCACGCGGAGGGTTTACCTGGACCTTTTTGGTGAATCAGAGGAGTCCTCGAGTCGTTGCGTCTATTACACAATCTCGTACATTTCATCCCCAGCGGTTGTTTAGAACAGCGCGTAGGTATCTGAAGCTTGCGTTTTTCGCTTTGACACCCGATGTCGATTTCAAAGGTAGTCTGGCCCGCGATGAAATTCAAACCAATCAAACCTCAAACCTCGCTGCGGATTGGCCTGATGAGCTGCTTTAGCATCCTTACTGATTGGTTCGTTTTAGTGGAAATCCCTTGAGCTATTTATGTCCAGAACTGCTATCGGTAACTAACGGAGCCAGTGTATCGATCGTAACCTATCGATTGATACACTGGCTCGCGAGGATGGCGGAAACAGTGAACCGGCAACACCCAAGGCTTCGCCTCCCGCACCTAGTGTGTACAGTTCCCACATGAATTTATTTGGAGTGGCCTAACCTCGAAACTGGTGTCATTTATTTTTAGACATGAGGATTCCGCTGTTTCGCGCAGGGCCAAAGAGCTTCCACGCAATAGCCGCTTGAGAATAGTACCGCCCGCTATCTTACCGCGACTCGTCCTTTGTATACCCTTTCTGTGGTACCCGGTTCCATTTGTTTATGAATAAACAAATCACCAATAATCAACACATAACTCCATATTTGGTAATACTGCTGGGACCGTACGCTCTCTTTATTCTGACAAACACCGGTAGAAGATTACCATTCATTCTCACAATATTATGATACACCGAGGAGGTCAAATGCATATAAACGACATCAAACACCATTACACGGATAGAGCATATCAGCGCTATATTGAAACAAATTGTTTTCATATAAACCCCCGACCACAATCAGTCATAATAGGGAGGAAACCTGCCCCCAACCCATTGCAGCCCGGCATACTCTATGGGGGTAGAGCGGTTACTAATTACAATACCATGTACTACAAACACATACTCAATTAGGCAACAAAGTATATAAATGATACTTTAAGACATAATCAAATAAGAAACAATATCCAAAATTTTAATACAGAAAATCTAAACCAACATGTATCATCATTTTATAACCATCAAGTATAATTGCCGTTAACTTATCATATGCAAATATCAATTTTGTTAAAAAATTTACCAGCACGGTCCCAGTCAGTCGTGCTGAATGGAAACTTCATTACAACTCCTTAGTTTAATACATATCCCAGGGCGGGAAACACCGCCCTGTGGTCAAGCCCAATTGTTAAACAAAACAATTGATTACATAAACACAGTCCACCAACCAGAGAAAGTAATTTCTCTCTAATTCATGCTTCAACCGAGAGAAATAACATTTCTCTTATGCACTGCCAGTTTTAAAACCAATCTTAAGTATCACTTCAGAAAGAGAATTCGTGCCCATTGGTGAGTCAGTTGCACTGTGAATACGCCAGTAACGAGGTGAATAGCCAAGAATCGGCCATCAGGCTACCAATGTTCCATTATTGCCATCCATTGCCATCGCTGATGACACTAGTGCTGTTTATTCTGACTATAATCACGAACACCTATTCGAAAACATGTCCAATGAACTCACCAAACTTCACGACTGGTTCTCGTGCAATTTACTATCCTTAAATATAAAAAAAAACACAGTATATGATCATAAAACCAAACCGGTGCGCCACACACATCACATCTACGCTTACCGTCGCCGGCATTGAACTCGAATGCGTTACAACCTTTAAATTTCCAGGAATCCTGTTCAACGATAAACTAACATGGCATTCACACATTGATTCTTTATGCTCAAAATTATCCAGAAATATTGGCATTATCAATAATATTAAGCATTGTTTCAATCGGAAGACATTAATTATGTTATATTACTCTTTATTCTAGTCCTATATCGCATACTGTCACATCGTCTGGGCCAATACATATCCAACACATATCAACCATGAGTTATCTTACAAAAGCGGCTTATTCGCATCATTTCTTTCAGTTCCCGATACACCAATACTGAAAATCTATTTCCAAGACTGAGCATCCTCCCGTTACCTAAAGTGAATGACTTCCTAGTTCTCAATTTTGCACACAAAGTATATCATTCGGTCTTTCTTCCACCCAGCGCACAGAATTACTTCACCAAACTATCAACTGTACATCATTACTCCAGCAGGCAAGTGAACTTGAATCTGTAAAGAACCTTTTACAAGTCACAACTTTCTTTCTACTCTACTAAAACAAAAGGACCACGCATTTGGAATTCTCTTCAATCCAATTTGAAATCCTATCCATCGAAATCACTATTCAAATCCCCACTTAAAGTCTTTTTTGTTGGCACATTAACTTAACTACCTGCCGCTTGTATCATAAAGTCTGCCTCTACGTCAACTTTTGGTACCCCATCTTTATTCTGTTCATGACTTCATGATGCTGTATCTCAGTACGTTCTGTATATACACTTTTTAAATTACAAACTCGTGTATTAGCGTATATTCATCTCTCTAGCTCTTAAATAACTTCTGTATATAATCCTCGACTGCTACATATATATATGTATCTTTATTCACCGCCTCTAAGCTCAAAAGACCCTATTTAGCATCTACATGTCATTATACTTCTTACTTATTCGTACCATTTATGCCGTTTTACATATGCATATATTCACGTACTAATTCGGGATAGATAAAGCCCTCTGGGGTTTTACATAGGCGGCCATCAACTCTAAAATATATCACTATTCTTATACTATACTGCTGTACATATATGGTGAATAAACTCAGTTCAAAATTCAATTCAATGTGAATTTCAATGAAAACTCACTGAGCTGCTAACATCATCCAGGAATGATCATCATCAGTGTCTAACGGGTTGAAATATTACGATACGATCGCCAGTGTAAATTATTCTGTATTTCGGTAACTTTGGACAGTAAGAGTTGTTCATCTCCCGCCTCAGCTTGCAGACTTGCGCACATGCGCACATGCGCATATCGCTGCATCACCATTTCCGCCTAAATAAATGTGATTGTCGTGTGAACTCGTGGGAACAATCTTTGCCGGAAAGGCTACTTACGCCTTTATGATGAAGATAAAATTAGCCTCTTATTTCAACAATGGATGTTCATATGTTTTCAGGAGAAACGGCTCCACCGGATCCGCTACACCACCACCACCGCGACTTCAAACTTGAATCTCTGAAACTATTAAGGTGATAGAGGTTGTTCATTTCCCATTCTTTATGGCGGTTTGTTGATTTTTTTTTAAACAGGCTGAATTTCCTAACAAAAGCACCCAGATACATCAAAATAGGTTAACAGTCAACAAAAGACACAACAAAACCACTTAAGCGTATTACCGGCGGTTCGATAGTGTGATAAGACTGACCGAAAAGTTAGCAATTTAGATTCAACTGTTGGGGGGGGAGGGGGGGGGGCAAAGTGTACCTTAGGTTGAAAATTATGCTTCTGGAATCCCCCAAAGTTCACTATAGTCGCTTTCAGCAAAAAGAAGAAAACTTGTAAATGGCTAATAAATGAATCTCCAATAATATTTCTCACCCCCACCCCGATTCCCGCTCCAACCCTTCCTGGACGTAGGGCTGGAAAGAGTCAGTTGATCTGTCTATACCGCATATATTTTAAGAAAGTATGGTGTCCGCATGTTTTTATTACATATTCAACAGGAACAATATGTGTTTACTATTATATAGCAAAATGGAGAAAATTTAATGAGCATCAAGAAAACAAAAGTAACCTCTCCCAATGTTCGCAGTGTTATGGATTTTAAGTAATATATCTACATTTGTTTGCTATATTTTTTATTTTCATTGATCATCTTATCTTAACCTAAAGAATATAATACTGAAATAAAAAAAAACACTCTAGAAATGAACGTCCTATACTTCCTTAAATGCTTTTTGTCGCCCGCCGCAACACGGCAATACTGATCGACGTCTTGTCGCAAGGAATGCATATGTTGAATATCGGAGGAATTCGACAAAGCGTTAGGAAGTTATCGCTTGTGAAGAATTTGAACGGACATCCACGGACATGCACAGAGGATTGGAACAAGACCCAGTGGCGCTACCTTCAGTCGGATCTTGCTGAAACGCAATACCAACTGATATCTTGTCGCGAGGAATGCACATGCCAAATTTCGGCGGAATGCGACAAAGCTTTGGGAAGTTATCGGTGGCGAAGAATTTTATTGGACATCGACGGACATGTGCAGAAGATTGCAAGGAGACACAGTGGCGCCATCTTCATGCCAACCGACGCCTTGTCGCAATACCAACCGACGTCTTGCCAAATTTCAGAGTAATCCGGCAAAGCCTTTGGAAGTTCTCGCTTGCGGAGAATTTGATCAGATATCCACAGACATCCACGGACACGAAGGAGCATATACCTTGCATGAGATGACGATGATTGCTTTTCACCCACTTCGTTTCCAAGTATTAACATAAAAACCGCTGATCGGATTCTTCTTAAATTTGGTATGGATGTCGCTTGAGATTGCGTTTTCGCCCACTTGTGCCTACACGTGGCGCCACCTAGTGTCAAAATCTAAATTTGATGAAGGGCTAGAGATTGAGAACGCCTTCAGGTTCTCGTCAGATTTGGTTTGTAGATAATATGCCATGAGATATCGCTTGGGGTTGCATCTCTGTCACATAATTTCCATGCTTCACTGCGTGGAAACTATATCACTGTAGCAATCAACATTCAATCAGCTTTTCTGAGTTGATCTCAAAGTAAGTAGCAGTTGCCTCCCTCATGTACTAGTATATTCCCTGAGACCAACAACACTAAACATATCGCTGCCATTTCGGCGGGGGACCTAGCATCCTCTGGCTGCTTGTCGGGTTAAATTTTTTGTGCGATGTTCTCAGATCTGGAAAATTGTTGTCTTCTTGTATTTTGGTAATCAGGTGGAACTGTAATCAGAGCATAGGTAAACCTTTGTTACACAATTTCGCCCGAACGTCTCGTTTGATTTCTATGAAAGGAGGTGTTCGCTTTAGATGGATATTTTTCCCTTCAGAGTCGCTCTCTGTTACTCTAATGTCTCGCTCCGAGCCGGCCGGTAAATTGTGACGTAATGCTCAGGTATTCCCCAACTCTTTGTCAGACAGGCGAGGCCAGTCTAATGGGTAATTCTGGTTCATATTTTCATACGGTTACCATTAGTATTTTCACGAACGACCCAGATATTTACGAACAATAATCAGTTATATTAATATATAAACTTACTCGAAAACTGAAAAATCACTGCCAAAAGTTGAGCGAACAATAATTAAGTAACTGAAAAACAAAACAAAAAACATATTGGCACATGCATAATCACTTGGGAAAGCAAACGTCACCACTTGTTGAGGATCATTTCCTTAATAAAGGCCTTGATATAAGACAAGTTTAACCTTATAACTTTTCAATTCATAGTTACAACTTTCCGATGCCCTAAGACGAAATTATATATGTGTAACAATTAATTTTTTGCTAAGCTGGATCGTCAGAATATTCAGATACTGAACAAGTGGTCTGACTGTGTGTGTGGAGTTGTTTGTGTGCAATTCTATTCACGAATTATAACAAAATAACGGATTATGTGCGTTAGGGGTTCGCCGTCTTTATTTCACGTCACTATTGCACTTTAAAGTCCAAAATGAAGACGGGAGAAAAAAAAAAAACAGGAAAAATAAAAATCGGGGATTTGGGGATTCGAACCTATATGTTGGTTTCTTTTAATCCCTAGTCCGACACTGTAACCATTCGGCCAAGCAGCTGTTACAATTTTCAACTTGAGGAATCATGTGCCGAATTGCGGTGAACTACACCCTTTCAGAGCATTACAAGCGTTTTGACATATTTCAATATTATGAAAATATGACACCTTTAACCAAAACGATTCTTGAGTATCATTTTGGATCAAACCTACCGCATTTCGATATGTAAGACTCGTTTTGGTTAAAGGTGTCATATTTTATATATGAAGGGAATTCCCTTCAAGAATATCGCCAACAATTGCAAAAACAAACAAATGCTTATTTTCTAATACTCGTAATATTTTTTTGACAAATCTCTTCTCGGTGAAAATTGAGAATATGAAAATTTAGTATTTTCTCTCTCAAGCTGATAACTTTCAAAGTAAACGAGAAGAAATTATATTTTCGGTTTATAAACGCAACACACTAAGGAAAAAAATACGGTCAAACCGAACACCTCCTTTGTCTCGAAGAATGGACAACGTGCTGAAACAGTTTTGGTGTTTCTGACAATAATAACAAGGTATGTTTTTGCCTCCGAAAAGGAGTTTTTCCTGAAATGAAAATAGACCAATTCGATTCTTGATTTTTTTTTTAAATTATCTTCTAGGTTGCTAAGCATAAATAGAGCATTGCTGACATGATAATTCACTTCTTTCATCGCTAGGTGATGATATATACATGGATGTAGGTAAACCGGTGTAACATGATCTGTTCTAAACGATTTTTTTTAATTTCCATGAAATTTGGGTATAATAATCTTGCAGGATAGGCAAAGGACTTCAAAGATTTTGGTGGTGTTGGCTTAATCTTGGGGGCACGTTTTTGCATCTCAAAATAGAAATTTAAATTGAATTCTTTGAATCAGGGAAAGTATAAATAGTGGGTTGCTGATCATGAATATAGTATTACCAATACGATAATTCACGTCCGTTGCAAACCAAATGGCCAATTATATGAAAAATTGAATTTCTGACCTAGTTTCAATATATCGATTGAAGTGTTATGTGTTAACCTTTATGCGTCTCATCGTGTAATTTTGTGACATATGTTCATGATTAGGCGGGACAATGGACATGAGTGACGATAAACTGAATGCAGATCAATTTGTCGGCCTTTGTTGGCTTTTCGTATATTATCGTAGTATATTGAAATTGAAGAACAGACAATTTGCAAAACAGACAAGGGCTTGAAAGGGCATTGGTGTTATTTGCATATCTCTGTGACCGTAGGTGGTATTGCAAACTAAATATATATCCATCATTCGAGGCTGCACCAGCCCTTTTTTTCCACATAACAAAAATGCAAACAGGGAAAATATGCTACTATCAGCATGAGGTGATACTTTATGGAAAATTACAAGGATTCAAGAGAGCTGTTGGACAAAATGAGATACACTATAAACTGATGAACCAAGCAGATCTACATACTGTATGAACGTTGACCATACAGGTCATGAAATGTGCAGTAATACATTATGCACTTTGCACAAGGGGACCAGCTACTTGTGCCAACAAAGTAGATATGGTCTTCTATGTACAAGATATGTCATCTGTTCTCGAATCTTATTCCAGGGATACCGTAGACGGATATGGACGAAGCATTTTACGATGAGAGCTAATGTCCCGGGATTTTAGGCGAGGTTCCATGGGGAGCAAGTTCTAAACTGCCAATTAAACAGCAAATTATGCCTCAGTACTGCTCTTAGTTTTGGTTATTTTATGTCGATGTCCCCAGAAATATTTTGAAAATCTAGTTGTGAAATAGCCGGTTCCGGCATATTTTGACCACATATTTCCGACTTCTAAGAACTGTATTTTTAGAATGAAGTAAAAATTTTGAAAAAAATTGAAGTGGAACTGATACGTTCGTTCTATGTGGTGATATTTATGCCTCTGCTACGAAGTAACTTTTGAGTGGATGTTCCTGAAACTTTGCAGGCTTATTACACATGCTTCGAAGATGTGCATCTGCTATTGTGAAACGAAATATGAATTTTTCAAACTTACGATGTTTGGACTTTCCCATTTTCGCCATGAATTACAGCGTACCATTGGCACTCAAGTATCATCAACAAGTTATCAAATTTATTAGGAGATGGATTTTTTTACTTTTCTTCACTGATTTCTTGATAATACAATACAATATAATCCCATACTTTGAAGATATGTACATCACATTTATATCATGAACTGTCAAAATCACTAGCATTTGAATTTAGTCATTTATTTTAAATAAAAGAATGAATAAATTTTAATCCAAAGTACAACGATTTTGTATGGTTATCACCTAGTTTATATTGCAGTTAAATAGTGCTACCAATTCATCAATTCATCAATCACACACGCTGAATTCTTTCTGGAATGGCCATGTTTATTCTTGGATCTCGGACGGAGGCATTCGTGTCCGAATAGACATCCTTTTCATTTATAAATGTATATATATATATAATTTTTAGCATTGAAATATTTTCCCTACTTTGGGTACGGACCCCAACCTAACATAATTTGCCATGCTTAATAAAGAGTGTGCCCAAATCGGGGCGATTTAAAGAGCCTTGCTTAGCACATTACGTTTTACACGTGTATTCAGGGAAGTGAACTGTTCGTGTTTCACACGATTTTTCATTGAAGTTCTCCAGAGATAAGCGAAAAGTATGTCGACTCGTTTTATGTATGACAACTGTTTGAATTTTTAAAGATTGTTGTCCCATGTTGTGTTATATAGATCATGTGGTCGAAGCGTATTGTTGTCGCATATGTACAACAACAACATGCCATTATGTTACAAGTGAAATTACTCTCAGTGTATTAGATTTAGCGTGATATAGCAATCGTTATCGGCATGCACTATGCACGTGTGAAGGATGCAAAATGTCAACACAAATTTCCAGATTAACACAGGTTGTTCAGTAGGTCAGTGTATAGTATACAGCAAGACATAAGAGTGCATTAAGGGACTAGAAATGCAGCAGGCTAGGTGAATGTAATAAACGAAAATAAAACAGAATTATTAATTATTCAATCTTTTACTGAATTACATTGATGTTTCTTTGTTTATAGAGTTGCTTGAATTTCTCATTAAAAATATCTATGTGAAATTTGGCAACACAATATATTAGCAGTATATAGGTATTCCAATGGGTACTAATTGTGCACCCCTGTTGGCTGACCTGTATCTGTCCTCTTATGAATATATGCAGGCGCTTTCAAAAACCCATTTATTCAAAGTCCGTTCCTTCTCATTAACCAAACGCTATATAGACGATCTTCTAGCTGTGGATAATCGCTATATAAATGACGCAGTGAAGGATATATATCCACCTTCACTGGATTTGGAGGAAACTACAGATAGCCCTAGATATGCACATCATATTTAGATCTATATCTCTATAAGAATGAAAAGGGCATTCTCTCTCGTCGACTTTATGACAAAAGAGATGATTACAATTTCGACATGGTAAACTATCCCTTTCTGGACAGTAATATTCCAATTGGACCTGCATGTGGCGTATACATATCTCGCCTAGTAGCATTTACTAGATCCTGTGTTAAATGTGACGATTTTAATCAATGTCACAAAACATTGTTGCAGAAACTTAAAAACATGGCTATCCCACCGAGCGTCTCCACTCAAAGTTTCTCAAATTTGGCGATACGTTTCGTAACTTGTGTCTAATTTCGCGTAATCCGGGGCTAGGGGCCGTATGAACACATGTACTTCAAGATCCTCATGGTGCAGTCACATATGAACAGACACAATCAAAGCGTGACGGAGATACCCCATTCTCTAGATGACGACTTTACAACGATTATTAAGGATTAAGAATACTGATCAGCGACACGGATTTGATATTTTTGGAACATCATGATGTCTTGCCAGCATCATGGAAAACTGTTGACCGCTTATCTCTTGCAGGAAACTTGCCTATGTTTATGTATACTATGATTGTCTTTTTGAATTTGGTGCTAATACTGTTATATGGAATATGAAATAGGTCTTTGGATTATGGACGCGGATATTCTTTAATGGACGACGGCTGAATTATAAATGACGGACTAGACGCTTGTAATTCAATTGCATTCAATAATATTCTGAACATCAGAAAAGTTCAGATATAATTCACAATGATAATCTCATGTACTATCTTCAATGAAGCACTGACAAGTAATTCCAATAATAGTTTCCATTCAATACCAGATATATGAAATAGGGTATACAATTACGAGATAATTTTATCTAGCGGAATAAAAGTATAACAGTCAGTTATTATACCCTAACATTCAAACTACGGTTTCATGAATTAGACAGATAAGGCAAAATATAACGCTTTATTTATTTAAAATTAAATATACTGGGTAATGCACAATAACTCATTCACCCAAAACTACGCACAGCAGAACATGCAGTTACATGTATCTTCAAATGATACTGTGTACCAGCTTATACACAAGCCAGCCACCTGGAGTGGATTACAAAGGATTTAATAAGTTCTACATCATAGCCTTCGTAAATCCTGCACAGCTGTCTTCAATGGACAAGGTATGCAAAATGAAAATCATTAAAACCAAGCTTTACAATTCTACTCTCATGAAACTTATGCTGGACGCCGTTCTCGTTTAATGGAGTGAGCTATACCAGCAGACAGACGGGGTTTCTAAGGGTCCCGCCTGGAACCACCACTCAATAATATTATTATGTTTGCAATGGAATAACAGTTGATAGACAAACTAATAGAACAAGATGTTATCAGATTTTATGTCAGATATGTAGACGATACATTAGTACTTGCAAAACTTTATGGTTTGATATAATAATAAGCTCAATTCTTTCTATAATCAACTTGTTTACCCATAAAATGTTTGTAGATTCAATGATGTGCACTTTGTTGAAATAATAATTGGATCAAATGGGAGCTTGGAATATAGGATATACCCATACCGGGTATGTTCCTTAGTGCATAGAGCCCACAAGTTATGTAGTAGTGCCCACTACTTCGTTCCAAAAATTTGTTAACATAAAATTTGGATCAAATGAAACCTCTGTATATAGCAAATCAAAGGAATGGAGAGGGTGTTCACCAGTTCTTTTGATGCTTTGATACCACAGTTCAGATGGAAATTTTCCGGTCCTGTAGCTTAGGCTTCTTTGAGAAGAAGAATATTTCGATCGTTAGCCTTGTGAATAATCTTACAGTTTAACAATACAAATTCTGCTAATTGTTTAGCTGACGCAATGACTCGGATGTTCAAACACATCTTCATAATGCTGTTGAATCAGCTCATATTTATGAATGAGGGTAAAAATGGCACTTTAGAATTAGCGCTAACATGTCGTTTAAGACGAATGAATAAGCACCTCAAAGTTTCACCCATGTAAGTGTCTTTACAACCAGTGCAAATAAACTCAACATACGTTTTGTACATAAGCGATACAGGTATTTGTTGTTCAGAAAACAGTTTTTTGGTTTGCCATTTAAACAGTATTTAGCAGGCCCGCTTATCAGTTTAGTAATTTTACTGATATATTTCCTTGCTGTGTATTCTCATTGTTTGCCAACATAAGGCAGATTCAACGATATTCTAGAGATATCATCATCAGAGACATCTTTCGTTCTGTCTTTCTTCTCTCATTGGTGGGAATAAATTGAATGATCAGTTTGCAGAATATAGTACAACAGATATGTGAAACCATTGTGCTTTCGATGATAAGACCATGATACTTGGCACACGGTTAGGCCATAGATGTACAAATAATTCTGGATATTGGACCTTCGCAGATTTGTTATACGTAGGTTATGGTGGCCATTTTACAAAATGGCCGTCATCAGTTTCTGCTTCAACATGTATATACACTGGACGTTGGTGACAGAACAAAGATGAATAAAGAGCTAAAATTTGCTGATGTGATAGAATATCATTTGAGCGTCATTTTAACGTAATTTAAATATTCTTTGGTGCTTAAGATCATGGGTAAATTCAGAATGGCGGCCATGCAGGGTCCTTTATTGCCTGAAAATGGATTACACTAATTTATGTTGCCATGGCTATGGTCTGAAAAAGAAACGAAGACAAGAAGGTCAGCAGTTATGAATAGATTACATGATACTCTTAAATCTAGATCTTGGCAATGAAACTCGTTAACTGTTGTCAGGAGGGAGTTTAAAAGATATTGCCCGCCACAAATGACGGCTGCTATTATCATTGAATGCTCTTTTTCTTCTTCTAAGGCATCAATCTCTCCATATGGGATCACACTTCCGTCATAGTTTGTCTCCTCTCATATGGCCATTTTGAAAGATGAATTGTCCACACCTGCCGCTTTCGCTGTGCAATACCTCCACATAGTCCGGTAACCATCCGCCCTCTTTGAACTTATGACAACAAAATAACGACACCCAGGTGTGAAAAAGTACCACCCTGCATAACTGCTGTGACATCGTCTCAGATATACCATCCATATGCATGCTTCCCAGGGTTCACAATCTTGTAATTGTACTCATTTGACTGCAATTCAAATTGGAATGCTCATTACACTGTTCAATCACCATCAAAGGACATTTTATACCTGATGCAGACATCGGACACAGTTTGCAAATATCATGGTCAATGGGCTGAAAACTGAAGAATGCGTCTGGGAAGCGCATTTTTTTTCATGGAACATGACTTCACAGCTGTGAAAAGAAAAAAGCAGCAACATGACATTGGTTACAGGCATATTAAGTTTTGTCAAATATTTGACACAGAAAACAACAATGCAGGTCGGGGTGTGTGGGTAATGAAACGGGCCGCTTTATTCTGGAGGACACGTGTCAGATGTTCGTGTCACACGACCCAGATATTGATAAGCCCTCAATTTTCCTCGAATACACTAGAGACATTATCAAGTGATTGGATAACAATACATTACACCGGATATGGTTGCAGCATGATTTGACATCAGGAGTTTGTCATCTCGATATCATATCCTTTCCTGATAAGGATATCAGGAGGGAAACAGTGCTGATCCTTCTAGCACAGTACTCGAACTTGCCCTCCCCAGTTAACCAGATGTATTACACATTTGTAAGTACACCAACATGTCATTGGTGGCCACCTTCAAAACTTTATTTTGGCACGATTGACTGCTTTGCGTCGATGATGTTCTGTGCACTTTCCCTCCTAAGCTATTCAATATGATGCAAAAACGGGGGTTTCCGGCAAATTAAGTTAGCTTCATCCACATTCAGAAGAGACAAAACATTTTCTTACACATATCCGCGAGAATCACATATTCCAAAATATTAGTAGGCCATGATCTAATTGTGTATCAATTTACATGTTTTTATGACCAAATGCACAAATTTCACACCGTATTTTCCAAATATATCACGCATACAAGAACGAAAACAACGAAGACATTGACGGCCATTTCCCAAACCCCATTGGCTGCTCTAGGCTTGTTCTTTCCAAAACTGTTGCATATGATAACGACTGATTATTGTTGAATATAAAAAAATATAAAACAAAATAAGCATTGAAAAAAAGCTGACAGGTGAACTGTTAATTCTTTTTGTGAACTGTTAATTCTGTTTTAGAATAAATAAACATTATATGACTGTTCTCTAATTTCTGAAGCATGAACAATCCTAGCAGCATAAATTAGCTCTCATCTCTAACAAAGCGTCTGAAATGGGACTTGCCATGCTTGTCGGCACACAAAGCAACACACGGAAAGAAAATAACAAATAAAACGAATAAAATTTTGGGTGGGCGGGAATAATAAACGAACATAATTTAAGCCCTAGCTGGCCTGGGGGGAGGGCAAAATGCCCCCCCCCCCCCTCCTACCAATCTTTCTGCGCTATCTCCGGAACGACAAAAAATGGAGACGTTATAGTTTATCATATTGGGGTCATTTTGAGCCTATTTGCATCCCCCACCGCGAGCAGAGGATCATGGGTAAATCCAAAATGGCGGCCACGTGGGGTACCAGAAAAGTGATGTTTTTGTCATATTTTTTCACAATTTCTGCTTTTTCGCGATGAAAAATGGGCAAAAACTATTTTATTTCACATCACATGAATATTTACTAATTTAGCATGTAATTTTTGTTATTCAGGAGAAATTAATAGTCTTCCGTATTTGTAGTAGATTCATTGAAATGGGGTTGAATTTACAAGACCTTCTCCAAGCCACTGGAGAGAAATAGACAAAAAGACGACGACTGGAAAATTCAGTTACTTTCATTGTCAACTTTCTGGTATAAATACCCCTTAATAAACAGTTCCATGGTGAAAATATAGACGATAGGGTATATTGTATCATATGGTGTTGTTGTTGTTGTTGTTACATGTATGAGCCTACAATTCCAGGGAATTGATGTTAATTTACCTGGACTATATTATTTATATTCCAGAAATTATCCTAAAACTATCGTTTGCTCACGTGTTAACTGTTGACAGTCAGTCAGTTTTGTCAGTCACAGAGAATGCAGAGACCGACTGTCAAACCGGGGTTATGAAATCCCGATCGGTTCATGTCCCCCACCGTCGATAACATAGACAGTATGACAACCTGAAAGGTTATAAGATGTTGTATTTAAAATTGTACACTGAATGATGCGAACTTTCGTTTGTGAATTGAGTGCTTAAACATTTGTTATATTATATAAGAATTGAAAAGATATTATTTGACTGACAGTTTACATCAGTTTTAATGTCATATTAGAGATGTTTCAAAACACGAGATAGTTTAGTTCTGAAATATAAAAGGTGCGGAATATGGTAAATACCGACGTGTGATTTGTGTAGATCATGTCATAAAGGTTGCCGAAAACAATCAAATACTATGCAGCCATTGCTATCCTTATGTCGAATGTCAGTTGGTGAAATCGTTCTTCAGATATTGCAGTCACAAGTGTAGAATGGCCGAATCTGGGGCCAAGGCCATGGTAGTCATATTGGATTATGCAGGTTGCCGAATAGCAATCCTAGCCATCATTTCACTCATATCAGTGCTCAAGTCTGATGTGAATGGGGAAAATAGATTTTGGGTTATTGCATTCAATAGCTTAGCATGGCTGAATAGAGATCAAGGTCATGCCGACCATATTGGATTACGCAGGTTTCCGAAAACAATCCCAGCCATCCTCTCACGCATAATCCAGTGTACAAGTTTGATGTCAATCGAACAAATTGAGTTCCAGTTATTGCAGGCAAGCTTAAGTAGCATGGCTTAATAGGGCCAATAAATCGGCAGTCTTGGCCGCCATATTGGATTACACATGTTGCTGAAAAACAATCCTAGCGATTCTCTCACTGATACCAACCTACAACCTAATTTACTTAAAATAATTCTATTTGCGGATGATACATCTGTTGTTTCTTCCTCTAATAACGTTGATCATGCTGTTGAAATTATGTCACAGGAGTTAGATAAGATTCACACCTGGTTGTGTGCTAACCGCCTGTCCCTCAACGTCAAAAAAAGTAAGCTGGTAAAACCAAATAAGAGAAAAGCATCACGACATATACCACGGTTGTTTATATTCGGGGAAGAGATTGAAACAGTAAACAGTTATAATTTTTTAGGGATTTTTATTAACGATAGGCTAAACTGGACACATCATATTGACTACTATACATGTACATCTGCAAAAACCTAGCGAGAAACATTGGTATTATTAACTACATGTATATTAAAAATTCGGTGAACAAGAACACGCTTTATATTCTTTACTATTCAATGATCTACCCATATTTATCTTACTGCAATATCTTGTGGGGGAACACGTATGTCAATCACCTGAATCCGTTGATACTTCTACAAAAGCGTGCCATTCGTGTTATCACTCTATCAAATAAACGAGATCATACCCAACCAATGTTTACCACCTTAAAAATTCTACCACTTCTTAGTTTGAATCTGTATACAAGTCTAAGCTTTGTCCAAACGTTTTTATATCATGCTGAACTAATACCAGCTCAATTTCGAAATTACTTTACTAAGTTAAATGAAATCCACCGTTATCCTACGCGAAACCAGGCCCTGAATTTATACAGACCCTTTTATTCTTCCAATTCGTCTTATTATACCCTTGGAACAGTTGGATCCAGGGAATGGAATAAGCTAACCTCAACGTTTAAAGTCATTAAATCCTCATCACTATTCAAATCGAAGTTCAAGTCCTTTCTACTCGATGCCTAATTAGCTTGTATATTTTTATCTCATTGTCTTGTACCACATCCTAAGATAATTTATCAGTGTACCGTGATTCACTTTCTGCATCCTCTCAGCTGCTAAATACTATACAATCTTTGGGATAGAACAAGCCCAACTGGGTTTTATTCCCGCCAATGTAATTTTCTCTATGCTGGTTGGTGAATAAAATTTCATTCATTCACTGTCCAAGTTTGATGTCTATCGAACAAAATGTTTTTGAGTTATTGCAGTCATAAGCAATAAGGTTCAAGGCCTCGATGGCCATGACTGCCATATTGAATTACGCAGGCTGCCGAAAAACAATCCCAGCCACCCTCTGTCTCATACCAGCCCACTGCCCAAGTTGACGGAATCCGCTCTCCTGTGGGGGACAGATATCACACGCCTCGCAGATACTGAACACCTTATCGTTAAGCTGTTGTTGAAAGGGAAGCAGTTTGGCGATGCACAAAGAGTAATGACACATGCTAATCAATATTCATGAACCTGAAGAAAGGGATCGAATCGTGCCGCCACCCACCAGGTAGCTATAAATTTCCGTACGAAAGCCAGCAGAAGTATTATCAATGTTGTTCTTGATTACAAAATCGTGTGAGGCACTTTAAGCAAATATCATTGAATACAGCCCTGTTATCTTATTGGTTGCATATACTTTCTTTAATATGTGTACATTCCACGTTAATTCATCAATAAAAACTTTGAAATACGGACCCTTCTCTGTTACATGACATCTGTAGATGAAAAACTTTGCATGCATAATGAAGTGGTTAACCAATGACTGAAATCGCTCTTTTTTATAATATCCATATAAAATTTCGTTGTCAGCTATGTCAATATTTGTGTGACTATACAAAAAATTCCTAGCATCAGTCCAAAACATAGCATTCTGTGGACATTCAATGAAATAATGATTGATAGTATCTTCTAAACCGCATGTGTTGCACGCTGGATATTCTTTTACCTTGAGTCGCCTACAAAGGTACTGGTTGCAAGGAATTATTTTATGTAAAACTTGATATTGTAGTTGTTTAACTTTATTCTCTACAGGTAGGGTGTGCGGAAGAGACCAGATTTTCTCATGAGACACGTCATCCTGAGCTTTGGACCATTTACCATAATCAAAATTCACCTTATCTTTACCCTTTAACATGTTATAGAAATACTTGCAAGTCAAACGTGTGTCGGCCAACTCCATCCCACCCACCGATGGATTATCGTGTAAGGGTTTATCGGCAATGTTTTTGTTAAATAGATTGGATCCAACAAAACTATTAACAGCAGAGATGATACTATAGTAGTCCTTTGTTTGGGAGATGAAAATGTACTTTTCCTGTAATTCTGGCAATGATAGCAACTTTCCATTCTCATCGTAAAGATCTTTTACAAAATTAATACCAGCTTGATGCCATACCATGTTGTACATTGATTTGCTGCCAAATAAAATATTTCTGTTATTCCATATAAGTTCATTGTACGGGTCTGTATCTTCACCTGCGTCTTGTATCTTTGACCAATTGGCAAGAATTTCCATATAAAAGTCTGGTAACCTATCACTTAATTTTGAGATATCATAGTTACAATTCATTAAATATATTAGGCCACCTAATTTTCTAAATATTTCGTTTATGGTTAATTTCCAACACGAAGGCCTATCAGCAAAATATCTATTTAACCACACCAATTTCATTGCCTTCTTGTGCGTGTCGAAGTCCTGGCTTTTATTCCACCGTTTTCAACACTGCAGCACAGAAGACTTCTCTTAACTTTTTCTTGACGATAGTTCCAAATGAATTGGAATATCTCTGTATTAACATTAGAAATGAACTGTTTAGGGATTGGTAACACCGACGCTAGGTGTGTAAGCCTTGACAAAGCTTCACCTTTTGCCAGAAGTGATCTTCCATATAAAGTAATATCTCTGGACGACCAGATCTGAAAGCGTTTACGGACTTTCCCCAACGTGCTATCTAAATTTTCTTTTAGTGCTGAATTTTTATCATGGCTAACTAAAATACCCAGTAGTTTATTAGTGACTGTAAGCTGTGGTACATTTATGTGTTTGAACTTCTTTTTGGAGAAAGGAAATAATTTACTTTTGCATATATTTAAACAGAGCCCTGATAATTTCCCCAAAAATTCATATTTGGATATAACATTTCTGACAGAGGAGATGTCTTTTAATGTTAAATTTGAATCATCTGCATAAAAAACTCCCTTGACTTCTTCTTTGTCAACATATATACCTTTGATAGTTTTGTCTTTACGAATTTCGTTGTTAATCAATTCTATACACAAAATATATATGTAACACAGCTTTTTGCTCCATTGTATAACGTGTGAACATATTTCCGAAAAACTGGACCAAAATTGAACTTTTCTAATACGTAAGACATATATGACCATTCAACTGAGTCAAACGCTTTTTCGATGTCTAGGGATAGTAACCAATTATTCGAGAAATGATCTTGTTCTAAAATATCCAGTAAAAAACGAATATTTTCTCCTATAAACCGACCTTTAACGAAACCGGTTTGAGAATGGTGAATAAGGTTATTCAATAGGGGTTTAGTTCTGTTAGCTAATACTTTTAGAAAATTTTGTAATCCACGTTCAAAAGCGATATCGGCCGCCAGTTTTTTAAATATTTCAAATCTCTTCCGGGTTTTTCAATGCGGGAGATTATCCCTCTTCTCTGGGATACACTAAGTGTTTCCGATTGTAATGATTCCTGAGCGGACGAAATGAACATTATCTTTATTTTATTCCAAAATTTTCTGAAAAACTCCACACTTAACCCGTCACAACCTGGCGATTTGTTTAGCTGCATACCAAATAAAGCTTCTTGAAATTCAAGTTCTGTGATAGGAGATTCTAAGTTGTCACGATCTTCTTCGGGAAGCGTTGGTACTGAATTTGGGAAGGCTGTATGAAAATCTTCAACGCGACCAGGAGAGTTCTGCAATTTTGACTGGTATAATTTTGAATAATATGATTCCAATTCATTTAGAATATCTGCTTCTTCTGTTATTTCAAGCCCATCTATTTTTATCAATTGAGTGATATGATTCTTTGTGTTTTTTGTTTTTTCTAAGTTTGGGCATATTCTATATCAAGTTGGCGGTTGTCGGGTTCATCTATTAAACGACTGTCTATTATGGAGAGAGATTTAATTAGCTCATTTTCGTGCTTTAATGCATTTTTCAAATTCCTTTTTGAAGTGTCTATACTCAACTCCATAACTTTGAACTTTAACCAGTCCCACCTCAAACAGGGATTATCAATGTTGTTCACCCAAAACCAACGTTCACAGAGGGGTTACCTCCCTTGTATCGATAGCAATTCATGCTCTCACGTTCAGCTTTGTCGTGGTCCATCCCTCATGTAAGCAATCACTAAAAACGGTGGGTGGATGGGGGTAGTAGCTGGGTTTTCAGCATCAAAATAGCAAATCACAATTCCGTATATTATATGTAACAGTAATTCAATTCAGAGATCAAGTTTTTGACACAGCGAAACGCCGCCAGTGACAGTTGCAGATGGATGGATGGTTGGATTATCACACCAGACTATCTCGTATGATGGTCATATGGCGGCAATCCTTACCATTGTACTAAATGCATCAACCATACATCCCTCCCTATACGTTTTATTTTTCTGGGTGGACGCCTTGCCACTGTTATTGTTGTTGTCCTATAGTCTTTTCATGCATGTAGCGCGTGCAAGTTAGGCATAGGGCCTACCCTGTTGAAATGACACCACCCTGAGTTACTGGGTTACTAAGTGATATCTTTACCCTATAATTGATATGTGTTGTTATAATAGAATTGTGAACATAATTGATTCATGTTCGACTCTTTAAATTTCATCCACTTGTATTGTAAATCTTCACTTCAACATTAACTTGACCGGCATCGCAGTCTGCCATGTTCACCGCAGCCCTTTGAGTTGTTTCTCTTTGGTAGACCTACTATTATTACCTATGATTTCTAACAATTTGACAGATAATCCCGATATACAGTGTTATTTCGCTGGGCACCTAGTTTGACAGTTCGACAGTTTGACACTTTGACACTGACCGTATGCTGCATTGATTTTTATTTTTTAGACTCTTCAAGTTGTCTCCCTTAGTCTTGCCTATAATCTTTTGCATTTGACACAGTGGTCCTTTCCTTTCTTAGCTTGACAGATCAGATAATTTGAATTGTGTCCCCTTGGTCTTCTAAATAAACCTTTGACAGTTTGACAGATACAATACTTTATTTCCATATATGAATCCTACAGAAATTAAAAAAAAAGAATCTAAAAGAAGAATTTCTCAAGACTCGTCAGTTGTCTAAAAATGGACGAATATTGTTTAGGTCATTAAACAGTCTGTCTCTAAGGTCTTGTCCACTTGGGCATAGGCACAGACAATGATATTCATCTTCAACGACTTTATTTGTGGAGATACAGCTTTTACACCATCTTTTATCTCGATTTATTTTCCTATGCCTGCCTGTTTCAATTTCAAGTCTGTGAGCACAGATTCTCATTTTGGTCAATGATTGCCTAAAGTTTCTGTTCTTAATGTATTAGATCATTAGTTATATTGTTCGACTGTTCTATATGTTTATAATAAAGTAGTTTTTTTTTCTTCAGATTCTTGAGTTGTACAACTTGCCTGCAGATTCTCCTTTTCCTGGTTCGACAGTTTGACACTTTGGTCCTCCCCTTTTCTTGCTCGACAGATTAGACAGTTTGACACTTTGACCATGTGGTGTTCTGTCTATTAACCTGTAGCATGTACGGTATATGGGAGACAACTCTCCTAGTCCTAATTGTATTGCGCAATTCATGTGACGTGACAGGAACTTGTGTAGAGGGTTCTACCTCGAGCGGAGGAACTGATGTTTTCATGTTGGAACATTCTGAGAGAATACATTGCTGTTTCTACTTTACATACGGTCTTGGACTCACATTCATTGTTCCGGACCAACACCATATTTGGCGACGAGGATCGAAGAACCTACGGCTACGTTTTGATTTACAAATACGTCAATTCTTGGCCAGTTTGATCAGCGATGGCTGGTGCACGGATCGATGCCCCAGTTCAGTTCCTTCCTACACCGGGTGACCCCGGAATTCCATGGCCTCAATGGAAACGACTCTTTGAAAACTATTTACTGGCGTCAGATACGGCGGGTGAGTCGGCAGATCGGAAGAAGGCAATCTTACTGCATTCTTTGGGACCAGAAGGCCAGCGTATTTTCTACACTTTACCAGAGTTGGGCGATGCAGATGCTGACAGTTACGTCAGAGCAATGGCTGCTTTACAGGGACATTTCGCGCCAAAAGTAAGTGTAGTTGCAGAGCGCCATCGTTTTCGGCAACGGGAACAATTTCCAAATGAAACTGTAGACAGTTATATTGCATCTCTCAGGGAACTAGCGTCTACATGTAACTTTGGTCTCTTCTCAGATGAAATGCTGTGCGATCAGCTTATTGAGAAAACAAACAGTACCAGACTTCGGGAGCGGTTGTTACTCGAAACTGACTTGAAACTTGACAAAGCCATTAAAATTGCTCGACAGGTTGAAACCGCCTTAAAGGAAGCTAAATCTATGTCTGGAAATCCTGATGATCGGATGTGTGCTGAGGTGAACTCAAAATGGAAATCCCAACCCAAATATCCAGGAAATTCGGGATCTTCGAGATTTACCAGGAACCAGAAGCCTCGTGACCATGGTGACGCGGGAGCTCGTGCAGGTACTCCAAAGAAGTGTTACCGTTGTGATTCAGCACAACACCTGGCTAACTCTCCAAAGTGTCCAGCAAGAGACAAGACTTGCGAGAAGTGCAAAAATAAGGGACATTATGACATTGTTTGCAATAGTGGTGGAAAAGTCCAACAAGTTGACTGTGGTGACTTCGAAGCTGTACAAGTTCTATGCACGAAAACTAAAAACTCTAAATCAAAGAAAAGTGTAGCTTGTGCAGTGACTGTGAACTCTGTGGACATGAACTTGCTTGTTGACACTGCCTCTGATGTGTCACTTTTGTCTTTACAAGCTTTTGACAAACACTTTCTTAGAGATGCATTAGAACCATCCTCAGTTCCTATAACTGGGTACACTTCTCACAAAATAGCCACTGTTGGTTGCTTTCACGCTAAAGTCAGATACAAAGATAAATGTACTTCTGCCACATTCCATGTTGTAGAGAAAGGTAGTAGTTTGCTAGGCAAGGACTTAATCCAAAGCCTTGGTATAAACATACAAGGAAGCACACTATCATGTTTTGCAACAAATACTGTCAACGGGGAAATACCAAATCCACCTAATTCTTCTACAGGTAATGCTACACCCAAGTTTAGTAGTAGTAGTGTTAAAAGGGGAATCCTAAACCCTCCTCCCAATGTGCCCCCAAAGATAAAGTCAGAATTTCCAAATCTATTTTCTGATAAATTGGGTAAGGTAAAAGGGTTCACGCACCGTGTAAAAGTTCGTCCCGATGTAAAACCTGTACAACAGAAGTTGCGCCGATTACCGTTCACAGTTCGCGATGCTGTTTCCGCGGAACTAAAACGTCTTGAAGACGCTGATATCATAGAGCGAACGGATGCATCAGAATGGGTTTCGCCCATTGTTGTCGCTTGGAAAAAGAGTGGTAAGATACGTGTATGCGTGGATCTAAGGAAGCCTAACGAGGCTGTTATTGAAGATAAATTCCCACTTCCAACTACCGACGAAATACTCAGTGATATGCACGGTGCTACTCACTTTTCTAGACTGGATTTGAAATCTGCATACCACCAGCTAGAACTTCATCCCGAAAGCCGCGATCTTACTTGTTTCATTACGCACGAAGGAACTTTTCGTTTTCGCCGCGTTTGTTTTGGCCTATCGTCGGCCCCATCATGTTTCCAAAAAATGATGTCGATCATTTTGGCAGACATTCCGGGCGTGAAATGCTTCATAGACGATATTATCATTTTTGGCCGTGACAAATCGTCTCATGATAAAGCGCTCTACGCTGTTCTTCAACGCTTACAAGAGAGAGGTATCACGCTGAACGACAAATGTGAGTTCAACGTTACTTCGATGAACGTACTCGGTTACGTGATCAATGAGAATGGTATCAGTCCCAACAATGAATTGGTGACTGGCATCGTTGAGACTGCAACTCCTGAGAACAAGCAGCAACTCAGATCTTTCCTTGGTCTTGCGGGTTTCTACGCCAAATTTGTCCCCAATTTCTCGACCAAAGTCAGTACGATGAGAGAAGTGCAAAATACTGAGCCATTTCACTGGACTGAAGATGCCGATCGCGCATTCCGCGATATCCAATCTGATATTGTAAACAGTCCAGGTCTGGCATTGTTTGAACCTAAGTGCGATGTCATCGTTACCACAGATGCCAGTGGTTATGGCCTAGGAGCGGTGCTTACACAAATACAACGCGATGGATCAGAAGTTATGGTAGCCTGCGCTTCTAGAACGTTAACTGCACCGGAACGTAATTACAGTGTCGGAGAACGCGAAGCACTCTCGTGTGTCTGGGCCGTCGAAAAATGGCATACTTACCTGTGGGGGAGACACTTCACTCTCCGCACAGATCACCAAGCTCTAGTTACCTTACTTTCCTCAAAGGGTACTGGTCACAGACCCATGAGAATAGCAAGATGGAACGCTCGCTTGTTACATTACCACTACACAGTTGAATACAAACCTGGTTCGCAAAACAAAATTGCAGACACGCTTTCGCGACTACCCATTGTTACCTCAGATTCTGCAATCAATGAAGATGATTGTGACGCGGTCTGTCAAGTCGTACTTACGGATACTTGTAGTGCTTTAACACGCACTGAGCTGAAGAACGCTACCAATGACGATACTGTATGTACTCAGCTCATGACATACATGGCTAATGGATGGCCAGACGCGAAGAAACAAATGCCATTGGTAGTACAGCCATACTTCCTGATCAGACACGAACTCTCTGTTCACGATGGTATAGTTTTTCGTGGAGAGCGCGTAGTTGTGCCTGCTCTACTTACCTCGCGTCTCGTGAATTTTGCGCATGCCAATCACCAAGGCATTGTTCGGACAAAGCTGCGATTGCGAGAACTATATTGGTGGCCCAAAATGGACATGCAAGTGACAGAAATGGTTAAACACTGCTCAACTTGTCAAATGTCAGACAAGTCCGCAGTTACGCGAGTGGCTCCGATGCAGCCAGTTCCACTACCGGATCAACCTTGGAAAAAACTTGGTATAGATTTTGTTGGTCCTGATTATTCTGCACCTGCAGCTGAGAGGTACACAATTTCCTTGATCGATTATCGCGGTAAATGGCCCGAAATTGCCTTTGCTTCAGATATTACTGCCAAAACTGTAATCAGTTTTCTGACAACTGTGTTTAGTCGAGAAGGATACCCCGAAGAAATTGTATCGGATAACGGGCCACAGTTGACATCCCTGGAATTTGAGGAATTCCTTCGCGTCCGTAATATCAAACATAGATTTTCAGCAGTGTACCATCCTGAAGGGAACAGTGAAGTAGAACGCTTTAACCGCATACTAGGCGAAACTGTTCAAACAGCGCGTATAGAGAAACGGCCTGTTAAGATTGCAGTAACAGAGTTTCTGGGTACGTACCGCGCAACCGGTCATGCGACGACTGGTGAAACACCGTCCGTCATTTTACACGGACGTCGTATGCGAACGTTACTGGACATTGTCGGGTTAACGACACCTCCGAGCCCACTTACGGCAGTGGATATTGAGAAACGCGTTAAAGCGCGACAAGCCAAAGCGAAAGAGAATTTTGACAAACGCAAATGTGTCAAAGCCAGAAATTTCTCTCCGGGTGACGTGGTTCGAATTAAGAAACCATGGCATGTACGAAAAGGTGAAAGTAAATTCACCGAGCCTGTTGAAATTCGGACAAAGGTCGGTCCGCATACCTACGTAATGGCTAACGGTCAAAAATGGAATGAGAAATATCTATCCTCGTTCCATGGCTCGATTTCTCCTTCTAACCGAGAGGGAGATGATAGTGTTGGAAATCTGTTAGAGATTCCTGTTCTGGATAATACAACTTGTGCTCCAAGAAATCCAACTCAAGCAGTAAATGCACAACCGATTAGGGGTACACGAGCGAGGAACCCACCTGCTTGGGCAAATGATTATGTAATGGGTCGCTGAAGTTGTAATGATCCAAAAGTTTGGTTAACAGGATTCTCATATTGTTTAGTTAATTGTTATTGTTAGATGTAATACCTTTCATGCTCTCTGGATTTAAAGATAACAAACAGTAACACATTGACCGGTATCTCATGAACAGTTTATTAACATTCATTCTAATGTTGATTTCTTTAGAAGAGGGGAAATGTGGTGTTCTGTCTATTAACCTGTAGCATGTACGGTATATGGGAGACAACTCTCCTAGTCCTAATTGTATTGCGCAATTCATGTGACGTAACAGAAACTTGTGTAGAGGATTCTACCTCGAGGCGTATGAACTGATGTTTTCATGTTGGAACATTCTGAGAGAATACATTGCTGTTTCTACTTTACATATGGTCTTGGACTTATATTCATTGTTCCGGACCAACACCATAAGTCTAACATATGCTTTAATTCTTTTCGAAATATTTGACTTTGTGAAATACACAAGTTAGTTACAACACTTGTATCACCTCACCCCCCCACCCCCCGCCCCACACACACACTTCAACGCATCTCCAGGAATTCGCTGGTGACCGCTAGCCTCACACCGCTGAACTGGCACGGGTTCGAGCCCAGCTGCTCCATGTGTGAAAGTTTGTCAGTTACTTGCCGAAGGGCAGTGGTTCTCTCCGGGTACTCCGGCTTCCTCCACCAACCAAACTGACTGTCACCATATGAGTGAAACAAACTTGAGTGTGACATTAAGCCAAATTCCCTCCCTCCCTCCCATCTCCAGGAGCTGGTTTTCATTTTCTGTGGATATATTTCTCTCTTTAACATGTTATTAGAAAGACAATGTAACGGATTTCCTTTTTCTTCTGTTTCAGCAAAACGCAGACGATAAGAGGGACAGAATAACTGACCATGGCGATCATTGGTTGCACAGACTGTGAGAGACCAGTATTGGTTCGCTGATATTGCTGACCATTTATGAACGCTGGATCTCAATGGCGATCAAATGAAATGACAATCCAAGTGTGAGATGAGAGTATATTCCTGCAAAAGTCTTTGGAATCATTTGGACAGAAGAATACCCAGTGATAAGACGATATTGTCATCATGTCTCGACAGCATCATGGACAAGTTGGCCAGGAAACAAGCATTCATGCCAGACAATAAATTTGTCGGCGTAGTACACGTTACTATTTCATATTTACTTGAGTTTTGGTGATATTAATGCCACGCGAAATGGGTCTGGAATTATTTTTCGGGACAAATTGGCGGATGAAACTCTTCATTTTCTGAACAGTCGGCGTAACTGCTTCCGGCTGGATAGGATAAATACAATACGGAGTCCTGTGGATCAACGTTCATTCGGCCTCTATCCACGGGTTGTGAAACTTAGCATTTGAGATCTTCTTTGTTCACTGTTATATCGCACGCTTTTAATCGTGACTGGAGTGACATAGATGGTCAAGCATTCACGGTTCAAATTAACGATCAGCAGTAAATATACTCAGGAACTACGGTTATTGGCGATGTTGTTATTGAGAAGGACTCCATTGTGAAAGTCTTTTCGACTTTTTTGACGAAAGACCCTTTCAGTGTTCAGGTCAGTATTTGGGTCACAATAAGTTGAAGCTGAAAGGCCAGTACCAGATACGCTGACCCCATGGACTATAACTTTTGATGTTATTGTCCGAGCTGCATGGCCTTCGATTTTCTTGATGTTGCGATCTCCTGGTCGCCTGATTTAACACCATATCGTTGCAGAAACGTTTAAGATAATCCAAAACGGTCTCCCAATATCGGCCATAACGCACCAAAGGGGTCGTTGAGTTTTCATTGCTTTTAATACGTCAGAATAGGAAACAGGTATAGGCTACACTTAGTGAGGGGGAGGTAGCTAGCTTAACATAGAACCTTATTGTCGGCAGTCGAATTCAAAACCTAGGGGGTAGGGCCTAGCTAAGTTAAGATAAGATAGATAGGGACATTTATTTTTTTACTTTATTGGGTTAAAAGCTGAAGACCCAACGATGACCCTGCATGCATTGGCATTACTAAACAATAACCACACCAAGTGAGGGATTGGTCCAAAATTTATTGCAAATTTCGAGATTGAGACAACAACAAAATGATCACACCGGCCTGACAGCGAAAACCAATACTGTCATTTCACGAGAAGCCGTTCAACGGTTGGCATTTGAGTGAAGACTCAATCCTAGATACAATGTTCGATCATGTGGAAAATATGTAGCGCCACAAAACTTTAAAAAAATTGCTGATAAAGTATCGTACACGAACCGCAAAATTCGATCGTAGCTTACAAAACTCCGGCTAGGGGCCTTTTGAACGCTGAAAAACTACGGACTCATAGATGATGCTTGTTTATGCAAATCGATACCCAATCTTTTCTGGTTTTAGAAATCCGTTCTAAAATGAAGAATTTGCATTAAGTTTGGAAAAGTTGGTTCGCTTCTAAGTCAAGAAATTTCAAAGTGGAACTTAGCAGTTACTTGTTAATACGATGTATTTTTTTAACATGTTAATAATATTTACCTATTTATTTTTATATGTGGGTTCGGTTGCATGCAGGGAGAGGAATTGCCAACTCGTGAGACTGTCACCATCGACAATATGAACTCATCATAGCAATACGCGCCAATTCGCTTTATCTACCAATTCACCTTTGGCATTCGCACTTGGATGGATACGGAAGACGACATGCTTGATCCGATCGACTGAAAACAACAATAACGATGCCCGTCAGCTAACCACTGCCCGTCTAACTTGGAAGAACTAGATGCATGATGGAGGAAAGAAGTCAACTTCCGGGTGTCATTGATTGGCAGTTAATCATCCTTGAAAGGAATGGTCAGTGTTACATATGCTTTAATTCTTTTTGAAATATTTGACTTTGTGAAATACACAAGTTAGTTACAACACTTGTATCACCTCCCCCCCCACCGCCCCACACACACACTTCAACCCATCTCCAGGACTTCGCTGGTGACCGCTAGCCTCACACCGCTGAACTGGCACGGGTTCGAGCCCAGCTGCTCCATGTGTGAAAGTTTGTCAGTTACTTGCCGAAGGGCAGTGGTTCTCTCCGGGTACTCCAGCTTCCTCCACCAACCAAACTGACTGTCACCATATGAGTGAAACAAACTTGAGTGTGACATTAAGCCAAATTCCCTCCCTCCCTTCCATCTCCAGGAGCTGGTTTTCATTTTCTGTGGATATATTTCTCTCTTTAACATGTTATTAGAAAGACAATGTAACGGATTTGCTTTTTCTTCTGTTTCAGCAAAACGCAGACGATAAGAGGGACAAATTAACTGACCATGGCGATCATTGGTTGCACAGACTGTGAGAGACCAGTATTGGTTCGCTGATATTGCTGACCATTTATGAACGCTGGATCTCAATGGCGATCAAATGAAATGACAATCCAAGTGTGAGATGAGAGTATATTCCTGCAAAAGTCTTTGGGATCATTTGGACAGAAGAATATCCAGTGATAAGACGATATTGTCATCATGTCTCGACAGCATCATGGACAAGTTGGCCAAGAAACAAGCATTCATGCCAGACAATAAATTTGTCGGCGTAGTACACGTTACTATTTCATATTTACTTGAGTTTTGGTGATATTAATACCACGCGAAATGGGTTTGGACTTATTTTTCGGGACAAATTGTCGGATGAAACTCTTCATTTTCTGAACAGTCGGCGTAACTGCTTCCGGCTGGATAGGATAAATACAATACGGAGCCCTGTGGATCAACGTTCATTCGGCCTCTATCCACGGGTTGTGAAACTTAGCATTTGAGATCTTCTTTGTTCACTGATATATCGCACGCTTTTAATCGTGACTGGAGTCACATAGATGGTCAAGCATTCACGGTTCAAATTAACGATCAGCAGTAAATATACTCAGGAACTACGGTTATTGGCGATGTTGTTATTGAGAAGGACTCCATTGTGAAAGTCTTTTCGACTTTTTTTTACGAAAGACCCTTTCAGTGTTCAGGTCAGCATTTGGGTCACAATAAGTTGAAGCTGAAAGGCCAGTACCGGATACGCTGACCCCATGGACTATAACTTTTGGTGTTATTGTCCGAGCTGCATGGCCTTCGATTTTCTTGATGTTGCGATCTCCTGGTCGCCTGATTTAACACCATATAGTTGCAGAAATGTTTCCAGAAGATAATCCAAAACGGTCTCCCAATATCGGCCATAATGCACCAAAGGGGTCGTTGAGTTTTCATTGCTTTTAATACGTCAGAATAGGAAACAGGTATAGCCTACACTTAGTGAGGGGGAGGTAGCTAGCTTAGCATAGAACCTTATTGTCGGCAGTCGAATTCAAAACCTAGGGGGTAGGGCCTAGCTAAGTTAAGATAAGATAGATAGGGTCATTTATTTTTTTACTTTAGTGGGTTAAAAGCTGAAGACCCAACGATGACCCTGCATGCATTGGCATTACTAAACAATAACCACACCAAGTGAGGGATTGGTCCAAAATTTATTGCAAATTTCGAGATTGAGACAACAAAATGACCACACCGGCCTGACAGCGAAAACCAATACTGTCATTTCACGAGAAGCCGTTCAACGGTTGGCATTTGAGTCAAGACTCAATCCTAGATACAATGTTCGACCCTGTGGAAAATATGTAGCGCCACAAAACTTTAAAAAAATTGCTGATAAAGTATCGTACACGAACCGCAAAATCCGATCGTAGCTTACAAAAACTCCGGCTAGGGGCCTTTTGAACGCTGAAAAACTACGGACTCATAGATGATGCTTGTTTATGCAAATCGATACCCAATCTTTTCTGGTTTTAGAAATCCGTTCTAAAATGAAGAATTTGCATTAAGTTTCGAAAAGTTGGTTCGCTTCTAAGTCAAGAAATTTCAAAGTGGAACTTAGCAGTCACTTGTTAATACGATGTATTTTTTTTAACATGTTAATAATATTTACCTATTTATTTTTATATGTGGGTTCGGTTGCATGCAGGGAGAGGAATTGCCAACTCGTGAGACTGTCACCATCGACAATATCAACTCATCATAGCAATACGCGCCAATTCGCTTTATCTACCAATTCACCTTTGGCATTCGCACTTGGGTGGATACGGAAGACGACATGCTTGATCCGATCGACTGAAGACCAACAATAACGATGCCCGTCAGCTAACCAGTGCCCGTCTAACTTGGAAGAACTAGATGCATGATGGAGGAAAGAAGTCAACTTCCGGGTGTCATTGATTGGCAGTTAATCATCCTTGAAAGGAATGGTCAGTGTTACATATGCTTTAATTCTTTTTGAAATATTTGACTTTGTGAAATACACAAGTTAGTTACAACACTTGTATCACCTCCCCCCCGCCCCACACACACACTTCAACCCATCTCCAGGACTTCGCTGGTGACCGCTAGCCTCACACCGCTGAACTGGCACGGGTTCGAGCCCAGCTGCTCCATGTGTGAAAGTTTGTCAGTTACTTGCCGAAGGGCAGTGGTTCTCTCCGGGTACTCCGGCTTCCTCCACCAACCAAACTGACTGTCACCATACGAGTGAAACAAATTGGCGGATGAAACTCTTCATTTTCTGAACAGTATGCGTAACTGCTTCCGGCTGGATAGGATAAATACAATACGGAGTCCTGTGGATCAACGTTCATTCGGCCTCTATCCACGGGTTGTGAAACTTAGCATTTGAGATCTTCTTTGTTCACTGATATATCGCACGCTTTTAATCGTGACTGGAGTGACATAGATGGTCAAGCATTCACGGTTCAAATTAACGATCAGCAGTAAATATACTCAGGAACTACGGTTATTGGCGATGTTGTTATTGAGAAGGACTCCATTGTGAAAGTCTTTTCGACTTTCTTTACGAAAGACCCTTTCATTGTTCAGGTCAGCATTTGGGTCACAATAAGTTGAAGCTGAAAGGCCAGTACCAGATACGCTGACCCCATGGACTATAACTTTTGGTGTTATTGTGCGAGCTGCATGGTCTTCGATTTTCTTGATGTTGCGATCTCCTGGTCGCCTGATTTAACACCATATCGTTGCAGAAACGTTTCAGAAGATAATCCAAAACGATCTCCCAATATCGGCCATAAATGCACCAAAGGGGTCGTTGAGTTTTCATTGCTTTTAATACGTCAGAATAGGAAACAGGTATAGCCTACACTTAGTGAGGGGGAGGTAGCTAGCTTAGCATAGAACCTTATTGTCGGCAGTCGAATTCAAAACCTAGGGGGTAGGGCCTAGCTAAGTTAAGATAAGATAGATAGGGTCATTTATTTTTTACTTTAGTGGGTTAAAAGCTGAAGACCCAACGATGACCCTGCATGCATTGGCATTACTAAGCAATAACCACATCAAGTGAGGGATTGGTCCAAAATTTATTGCAAATTTCGAGATTGAGACAACAACAAAATGACCACACCGGCCTGACAGCGAAAACCAATACTGTCATTTCACGAGAAGCCGTTCAACGGTTGGCATTTGAGTCAAGACTCAATCCTAGATACAATGTTCGGCCCTGTGGAAAATATGTAGCGCCACAAAACTTAAAAAAAATTGCTGATAAAGTATCGTACACGAACCGCAAAATCCGATCGTAGCTTACAAAAACTCCGGCTAGGGGCCTTTTGAACGCTGAAAAACTACGGACTCATAGATGATGCTTGTTTATGCAAATCGATACCCAATCTTTTCTGGTTTTAGAAATCCGTTCTAAAATGAAGAATTTGCATTAAGTTTCGAAAAGTTGGTTCGCTTCTAAGTCAAGAAATTTCAAAGTGGAACTTAGCAGTCACTTGTTAATACGATGTATTTTTTTTAACATGTTAATAATATTTACCTATTTATTTTTATATGTGGGTTCGGTTGCATGCAGGGAGAGGAATTGCCAACTCGTGAGACTGTCTGTCAACAATATGAAGAACTCCTCCTGCTGTCGCGCCAATTCGCTTTATCTGCAATTCACCTTTGGCATTCGCATGGATGGATACGGAAGACAGCCCATACTTGATCCCCGATCGACTGAAGACCCAGCAATAACGTGCCCGTCAATATCCAATGCCCGTCTAACGGAAGAACTAGATGCATGATGGGAGGAAAGAAGTCAACTTCCGGGTGTCATTGATTGACAGTTAATCATCCTTGAAAGGAATGGTCAGTGTTACATATGCTTTAATTCTTTTTGAAATATTTGACTTTGTGAAATAC